>PVKB01006057.1:0-75720 GCA_004027205.1 Ctenodactylus gundi | reverse complement strand
TCCTTCCCGTTGGAGAAAGTTTTTCTAGATTCACTGTCAACAGCAATAATTATACTTTTGTTCATAGTCATTTTTTGGCCAGTTGTATTCCTCCTAACCACTGCTCAGTCACTGAAATTGCTGGCAGATTATCATGGCAGATGTTAGAGTGAGAAACATTTTGAGCTATTTATCTTAATTACATGAATGTATCGAAATGAAATAAGTTCAGAAACCCACACACGTGGGTTGTACTGCTGCAATGCACTTGAGATGTTTCAGAGTCTACACTCAGTATGGTTGAAAAGACTGAACAAAAATTTAGCTTTTCACTCTGGTGGTTTTTTGCTTGTTTTGGGTTTTTCCCATTTTATTGATATGTATACATGCAAAATTTAAGGTTTACAATGGAGTTGAGCATTTTATGCACATACATATCTTGTCAAATTGACAACGGCTTTACCACTCTCCTTTTGTCCCTCCCCCTACCCTACCCTCCCTCCCTCCTCCCCTATCCTGGCCCCTTGTTTTACTTTGTTTTTCACTTTAAGTTCCGTAGGAGTTGTGATCTGGGACTCTCATAGCAGAGAGACCATTCGATGTTTCACCTTCTGCTTCTGACTTACTTCACTAAGCATGATGTTCTCAAGTTTCTTCCTTTTGCCTGTAAAAGCCTCCACGCTGTTGGACTTTACTGATGCATAGTATTCCATTGTGTATAAATACCACAATTTGTGTATACACTGGTCTGTTGATGGGTATTTTGGTGACTTCCATATTTTAGCTCTTGTTAGTTGTGCTGCTATGAGCATGGGTGGACATGTATCTCTGTTGTGTGTTGTTTTAGCCTCTTTTGGATATATTCCCAGGAGGGGTGTCGGAGATATTTATTTCTAGTCTTTTGCGAGATCTCCATACTGCTTTCCAAAGTGGTTGTACGTATTTACATTCCCACCAGCAGTGCAGGAGGGTTCCTTTCTCCCCGCAGCCACTCCAACTCTGATTGCTATTTGACTTGTTGATATAAGCCATTCTCTCTGGGGTGAGATGGTATCTTAGCGTTGTTTTGATTTGCGTTTCTCTTATGGCTAGAGATGTTGAACATCTTTTCATGTATCTATTAGCCTTTTGCATTTCTTCATGAATGAACTGTCTTTTCATTTCGTTTGCCCACTTTTCAATGGGATCCTTTATTTTGGTAGGCTTACTTTTCTTCTGCTCCTTGTATACTCTAGTTATAAGCTTCTTATCTGAGATGTTGGTGGTGAATATTTTTTGCCAGTCTGTTGGCTCTTTTTTTACAATATTGATGGTTTCCTTTGCTGTGCAGAAACTTTTTGACAAGATTCCTTTTGTTAATAATGGGGATAATTTCTTTTGTTCTTGTTGTCTTATCAAGAAAGTCTTTGCCTACCCCTGTGTCTTTTAGAAATTTGCCTAATTTGTCTTCTAGAAGGTTTAGTGTTTCATTTTTAATGTGTAGGTCTTTGATCCACTTTGATTTGATTTGGGTGCATGGTGATAGTTGTGTGGCTAGATTCACTCTTCTGCATGTGGATGTCCAGTTTTCCCAGCACCATTTGTTGAACAGGCTGTCCTTTTTCCATTGTATGCATTTGTCCCCTTTGTTGAAGATTAAGTAATTGAGGGTGTTTGGGTTTGTCTCTGCATATTCAATTCTGTTCCACTGGTCTGTCTGTCTATTTTTGTGCCAGTACCAAATTGTTTTTACAACTGTGCCTTTATAGTATAGCCTGATGTCTGGAACTTTAATGCCTCCTGCTTTGGTCTTGTTGCTCAGGATTGCTTTGGCTATTCTTGGTCTCTTTTGAGTTTAAGAATTGTTGTCTCAAGATTTTTGAAGAAACTTGTAGGTATTTTGATGGGAATTGCATTGAATCTATATATCAGTTTCGGTAGTGTAGTCATTTTGACTATATTTATTTTGCCTATCCCAAGAGCAGGGGATACCTTTCCATTTTCTAGTGTTCCCTATAACTTCTTTCTTCAATGTAATGTAGTTTTCTTTGTATAGGTCCTTCACGTCCTTGGTTAGGCATACTCCTAGGTATTTAATTTTTTGCTGAGCTATTGAGAATGGAATTGTTTTTCTGAGTTCTTGCTCAATAAGTTCATTGTTAGTATAGAGAAGAGCTGTTGTTTTTTAGTGTTAATTTTTTAGCCTGTGAATAAGAGTGGTGACAGTGGGCAGCCTTGTCTTGTTCCTGATTTGAGAGGGAACACTTTCAACTTTTCTCCATTTACTGTGATATTTCCAGTAAGCTTAGCATATATGGCTTCTGTGAGTTTTAGGTAGGGCCCTTCTATACTTATTTTTCTCAGTGTTTTTATCATGAAGGGGTGCTAGACTTTGTCAAAGGCTTTTTCTGCATCAGTAGAGATGATCATGTGATTTTTGTTTTCACTTTTGTTGATATAGTGTATTACATTGATTGATTGACGTATGTTGAATCAGCCTTGCATCTCAGGGATAAAGCCCACTTGATCATGGTGTATGATCTTTCTGATCACTTGTTGGATTCTGTTTGCCAGAATCTTCAGTAAAAATATTTCTTTTTTTTTATTTTTCCCCCATTTTATTAATATGTACAAGTGCAGAATTTAAGGTTTCCAAGGAGTTGAGCATTTTGTGCACATACATTTCTTGTCAAAGTGACAAGGGCTTTCCTGCTCACCTTTTGTTTGCCAGAATCTTATTGAGGATTTTTGCATCTATATTCATTAAGGATATTGGTCTGTAATTTTCCTTCATAGTTAAGTCTTTGTCTGGTTTTGAGACTAGTGTGATGCTAGCCTCAAGAAATGAGTTTGGTAGCGTTCCTTCACTTTCTACTTTATGAAATAGTTTGAGGGAAATTGGAGTAAGTTCTTCCCTAAAGTACTGAAGAAATTCTGCTGTGAATCCATCTGGGCCTGGACTTTTGTTTGTAGGTAGAGCTTTCATTACTGCTTCGATTTCTGTGTGTGTGATGGAGTTGTTCAAGGTTTTTATATCTTCCTCTTTTAATTTTGGTATTTTATATGTATCTAGGATGTCATCCAGTTCTTCCCAGTTCTCAAATCTGTTAGAATATAGGTGTTCAAAGTAATTTCTGATAGTATTCTGGATTTCTGCAGAGTCTGTTGTGACTTCACCCTTTTCGTTTCTAAGTGTGCTCATCTGTGCCTTTTCTTTCCTTTTCTTGATGAGGTTGGCAAGTGGTTTGTCGATTTTATTAATTTTTTCAAAGAACCAGCTCTTTGACTCATTAATCTTTTTATTGTCTTTTTAATTTCAATCTCATTTATTTCAGATCTGATCTTTATAATCTCTTCTACTGCCTTTTGGGTTAAGTTGTTCTTGTTTCTCTAGGTCCTTAAGGTGCATCATTAGTGAATTTATTTGTGACTGTTCTGTTCTTTTGATGTGTGCATTTATGGCTATGAATTTTCCTCTACTACTGCTTTCATCGTGTCCCACAGATTTTGATATGATGTACTTCCATCATCATTTAACTCTATAAAGTTTTTGATTTCTTCTCTGATTTCTTCCGTAATTCATTGTTTGTGAGTAGTAAGTTGTTAAGTCTCCATGTATTTGTGTATTTTCTTCTGTTTCTGCCGCTATTAAATTCCAGTCTTATTCCACTATGGTCTCAGAGTATGCAGGGAATTATTTCTATCCCTTTGTACTAGTTTAAGGATGACTTATGTCCTAGGATGTAGTCTGTTTTAGAAAATGTTCCGTGTGCTGCTGAGAAGAATGTGTAGTCAGTTGATGTTGGATGGAGAACTCTGTAAACATCTGTTATGTCCAAGTTTTCTGTAGTGTCTTTCAACAGTTGTATCTCTGTGAATTTTTTATCTGGTTGATCTATCTATTTGTGATAGTGGGGTTTTAAAGTCCCCTACTATAATTGTATTGGGCCCTATGTGTCCTTTTAGATCTAGTAGTTTTTGGTTTACATAACAGGGTATTCTAGAGTTGGGGCATATACATTGATAATTGTGATTTCTTCCTGTTCTAGTGTTCCTTTAATAGTATGTAGTGGCCATCTGTGTCTCTCTTCACCTGTTTTCTTTTGAAATCTGATGAGTCTGAGATTAATATAGATAGCTATCCCTGCTTCTTTTCTGGGACCTGTTGCATGAAATATTGAATTCCAGCCTTTTCTTTTCAGTCTGTGAGTTTCTTTGTGGGTGAAGTGTGTCTCTTGGAGGCAGCAAATTGTGGGTTTCTGTTTTTTTATCCAATCAGCTAGTCTTATCTATGATAGGTGAGTTGAGGCTGTTCACGTTTAGGGTATTTATTGAGGTATGTTTGGTAAGTCCTGCCATCAGTGTAGTTTTACTGTGTTGTTTACTGGTTTCACTTTTTTCTCAGCTCATTCTCCTCTAGCTTTTGTCTTTTTTTCTCTGGGGTCGCTTATGTCATTGGCCTCTCTTTTGCTATCCAAGTTTCCTTTGAGAATTCTCTGCAGTAATGGCTTAGTGGCTGGAAGTTTCTTTAAGCTTTCTGTATCATAGAAAATTTCAATTTCTCCCTCTAGTTTAAAAGATAGTTTTGCTGGATATAGTAGTTATGGTTGGAATTTGTGTTCTTTTAGTGTTTGAATGACATTGCTTCATGATCTCCTGGCTTTTAGAGTCTGAGTTGAGAAGTCTGAAGTTATCCTGATGGGCTTACCCTTGTAGGTCACCTTCTGCTTTTCTCCTAATGCTTTCAATATTCTCTCTTTGTGTTGGGTTTCCAGTACTTTAATTAGGATTTGTCATGATGAGGCTCTCTTCTGATCCATATTGTTTGATGTTCTATATGCCTGCAGTAGTTCAATGTTCATTTCTCTTCTTAGATTTGGGAAATTTTCTTCCATAATTTCCTTGAATATGACTTTTAAGCCTTTTGTTTCATCCTCGGTCTTCTTGTCATTGTAATGATTCACTTTCTTTTTTTACTTTGCGTTCTTTATGGTCTTTCTGTTTCCACTCCGTCTTTTTGTCTTCTAAATCTGACTATTTTGAAATTGTTCGATACTGTTGCTTGTTGTGACCTGTGTGTTTTTCACTTCCTGGATATCTGCATTTTTTTTTATGTCTCTGTTGTGTGCTTCTCTCATTTCTTGTATTGCCTTCATTATCTTCTGGTTCATTTCTTCTTTGATCACCTCTACTTGCTTCTCAAAGCTTGCTTTTAGCTTAGCTAGGTCTTTTTGTAGCTCTTGGTCTATGACTTTTATTTCCTGCTTCATTTCCTGCATTAATACTTGTTTTAATTCCTGCTTTAATTCAGTGTATTTCTGGGCCCAGAAGTAACCATCATTTTTGTCATTTTCATCTTTAGATTCAGCATTTTCAGGATTTCTAGTATGCTCTTCTGGTATGTCAAGACTTTTTGAAGGAGATGTATTTCCATGTTTCCTCATGGTTCTTTTGTCTTTGGTTGTCTCTGGTTATCTGTCTCTGGATTTCCCCTAGGGACACTCCCTGGGACGTCTCTGCCCAAATCTGGTAGATCACAGCCTCTACGCTGACCACTACTAAGAGGATCGGTGGAGATGGCAGTGAGTCTCCCCCGGTCTAGTCCAGTGTAGTTCTATCTGGTACTGGCAAAGCCCAGTCTCTGTGCAGGGATCTGCTGCAAGGGGTGGGAGGGAAAGGGGCAGCAGGGTAGATGGCAAGGAGACCTACTACCGAGCCCAGGATCCACCGTAGGTCTCTGCTGCGAGGGGCGGCAGGGACAAAGATGGCCGGGAGTCCTACCAGCCTCCTCCGAAGCTTCCCTGCCTGGTGCTGACTGAGCCCAGGCTCTGCCACAGGCCCCTGAGGTGAGGAACAGCAGGGAAGATGTCCGTAAGCCCTACCAGCCTCCTCCCCGGAGTGGCCCTACCTGGTGTTAGCGGAGCCCAGGCTCCAACGCAGGCCCCTGAGATGAGGGACAGAGGGGAAGATGTCCGTGAGGCCTACAAGCCTCCTCTGAAGTGGCTCTGCCTGGCACTAGCCAGGCCCAGGTTCCCAGTACTGTTCCGCCACGAGAGGCAGCTGCGGGAATGGCTGAGTCCCTTACCGGCGTGCTCCTGAGCTGCTCTGCCCGGCCTCAGCCAATACTGACTTTTCCCCTGCGAAAGGCAGCTGCAGGGACAGCTGAGTCCAGAAGTTGGTACATTTCATTCAAGGTGCCCAGTGGTTCTCCTTTTACTTTATTCTCCTGGGAAATGGAGGGAATTGAGTACTTTTCATCCAAAGAGCCCAATGTCTTTCCCTTTCTTACTCCTCCAGGACACTGGCGGAAAGTGGCTGCTTTTCATCTAAGGTGTCCAGTGGCCCTGCTTTTACCTTCTCTTCCAGAATACTGCAAATAAATGGCTATTTTTTTTTTTTTATCCAGAGTGCCCACTGGCTCTTTCTCTCCTTTTTCCTCCTGGACAGTGTATGGTAGTAGGTGCTTTACATTCAAGGTGCCCAGTGGCTCTCTTTTGACTTCCTTTCCCTGGACATCAGAGACAGTTTGGTAATTACATCCAAAGCACCAAAAGTTTCTTTACTTCCTCCCTCTGGACACCATAGGGACGTGGGTCCCATTCATCCAAGGTGCTCAGTGGCTTCTTTATTTGCTCCTCCTGGATGCCAGAAATTAGTGGGTATTTTTCATCCAAAATACCCAATGATTCTCATTAACTTTCTTCTTCTGGACCCTGGAAATAAGATGGTACTTTTATCCAGGGTGTCCCCCTGCTCTCCCTTTACTTTCTCATCCTGGACACCAGAGAGAAGTGAGTACTTTTTATCCAAAGCATCCACCGGCGCTCCCTTTATTTTCTCTTTCTTGGCACCAGTGGTAAGTGGGTACTTTTCATCCAAGGCGCCCCTACTCTCTCCCTTTACCTCCTCCTCCTAAACACCTGAGGTGAGGGAAATTTTTTATCCAGGGTGCCCAATGACTGTCCCTTTACTTCCTCCTACTGGACACTGGAGAAAAATGGGTACTTTTTATACAAGGTTCCCAGTGGCTCTCCTTTTACTTCCTCATTCTGGACACCATAGTGAACTGGGACCTTGTCTTCCAAGGCACCCAGTAGCTCTCCCTCTGCTTTTTCTTCCTGGACACCAAAGGAAAGTGGGTACTTTTCCTCCAAAGTATTCAATGGCTCTTCCTACTTACTCCTCCTGAACACTAGATGAAGTGGGTATTTTTCATCCAACATACTCAGTGGCTCTTCCTGTACTTCATTCTCCTGAACACTGAAGGAAAGTGTCTACTTTTCATCAAAATTGCCCAGTGGCTCTCCCTTTACTTTTCCGTCGTGCACACTGGAAGGAAATTGGCACTTTTTATCTCAGGTGCCAGATGGCTCTCCCTTTACTTTCTCCTCTAGGACATCAGAGGGAAGTGGGTACTTTTCATAAATGGCGCCCAGTGGCTCTCCTTTTACTTCCTTCTCCTGGGCACCTGAGGCAAGTGGGTACGTTGCATTCAAGATACGCAATGGCTCTCTTTACTTCCTTCCCCTAGATACTGAAAGTGGGTACTTTTCTTCCAAGTTGCCAAATGGCTTTCTGCTTACTTTTTCTTCCTAGACACAAGAGAGAAATGAGTACTTTTCATCCAAGGTGCCCAATGGCTTTTTCTTTACTTCCTTCTTTTGCACATGAGAGGAAGGTGGGTACTTGGCATCCAAGGTTCCCAATGGTTCTCCCTTTACTTTCTCTTTCTGGACACTGGAGTGATGTGGATACTTTTCATCCAAAATGTCCAGTGACTCATTTTCTTTTCCTGGACACCAGAGGAAAGTAGGTACTTTTATACAAGGTTCCCAATGACTCTCCCTTTACTTCCTCTTTCTGTACATTAGAAGGAAGAGGGGACATTTCATCCAAGGTGCTCAATGGCTTTCCCTCAATTTCTTTTCCTGGACGCAAGAAGGAAGTGGGTACTTTTCATCCAAGATGCCCAGTAATTCTCCCATTACTTCTTCTTCTGGACACTGGTTTGAAGTGGGTACTTTTCATCCCTGGTGCTCAGTGCCTCTTTCTTTTTCCTAATCGTCACAAGATGAATGTGTGTACTTTTCATCGAAGGTGCCCAATGGTTCTTTTTACTTCCTCCTCCTGAATACCAGAGGGAAGTGGATACTTTTCATTAAAGGTGCCCAATGGTACTTCCTTTACTTCCTCCTTCTAGACTCCAGAGGAAAATGAGTACTTTTCAACTAAAATACCCAATAATTCTCCCTTTACTTCCTTTTTCTGGACACTGGAGGGAAGTGGGTACTTTTCATCTGAGGTGACCAATGGCTGTTCCTTCCTCATCTTGGACATCAGAGAGAAGTGGGTACTTTTTATGTAACATGCCCTCTGACTGTCTCTTCCTTTTTCTGGACACCAAAGGGAAGTGAGAACTTTTCATTCATGGTTCCCAATGGCTTTCTAGTTACTTCTTCCTTCTGGACACTGAAAGGAATTGGGTATGTTTCATCCAAAAGCCCAGTAGCTCCAACTTTGTTCTTCTGCACACTGGAGGGTAGTTGGTACTTTCCATCCAAGGTGCCCAATGGTTCTCCCTTTACTTCCTCCTTCTGGATACCAGAGGAAAGTGGGTACTTTTCATTCAAGGTGCCCAAAGCCTCTCTTTTTACTTCCTTCTCCTTGACACCAAAGGCTACTGGTCACTTTTCATCCAAGGTACCCAGTGGCTCTCCCCTTACTTCCTCTTCTTGGACACTGGAGGAGAGTGGGTACTTTTAATCCAAGGTGTCTAATGCTTCTCCTTCACTTCTTTCTCCTGGACACAAGAAGGAAGTTGGTACTTTTCATTCCAAGTTGCCCAATGGCTCTCCCTTTATTTCCTCCTCCTTCATACTGGAGTGAAGTGGGTGCTTTTCATCCAAGGTTCCCAATGGCTGTTTTGTTACTTTTTCTTCCTAGACAACAGAGAGAAGTACATACTTTTTATCCAAGGTGCCCAATGCCTCTCCCTTTACTTCTTCCTCCAGAATACCAGTGTGAAGTTTGTACTGTTCATCGAAAATGAACAGTGGCTCTCCCTTTACTTTCTTCTTGACACCAGAGTGAGGTGGGTATTTGACATCCAAAATACCCATTGGTTCTCCCTCTACTTTGTCCTCCTGCATACTGGATGGTAGTGGGTACTTTTCATTCAAGGTGCGAAATGACTGTCACTGTACTTCTACTGGACACCAGAGTGAAGAGGATACTATTCCTCCATGGTGGCCAAAGCATAAATTTATACTTTCTCCTTCCTGACACCAAAGTAAAGTGGGTACTTTTCATCTAAAGTGCCATAACTTCCTTCTCTTGGACATTGGAGGGAACTGGGTACTTCTTATTCCTGTTACCCAATGAGTCTCCCTATACTTCTCCTTCTGGACACAAGAGGGAAGTTGGCTCTTTACATCCAAGGTGCCAGTGGCTCTCTGCTTACCTGTTTTTCTGGACACCAGAGGAAAGTTGGTACTTTTAATCCAAGGTGCCCATTTTCTCTCCCTCTACTTCCTCCTCCTGGAAACCAGCAGACAGTGGGAACTTTTCATCCCAGGTATCCAATGGTTCTTCCTTTATTTCCTCATCTTAGACACAGGAGGGAAGTGGGTACTTTTCATCCAAGTTGCCCGATGACTCACCCTTTACTTTCTTCTTCTGGACACTGGAGAGACAGGGGTACTTTTTATCCCAGATATCCAACAGCTCTCCTTTTACTTCCTCCTCTTATACACCAGGGGGAAGTGAGTACTTTTTATGCATTGTTCCTGATAACTCTCCATATACTTTCTCCTCATGGAAACTGAAGGTAAGTTGGTACTTTACATCCAAAATACCCAATGACTCTCTCTTTAGTTCCTCCTTCTGGACATTGAAAGGAAGTGGGTACTTTTTAATCCAAGATGTCTGATACTTTCTCTACTTTTTCTGGACACCAGAGTGAAATGGATACTTTCCATACAAAACACCCACTAGCTCTCCCTTTATTTTCACCTCCTGGACACCAGAGGGAAGTGGGTCCTTTTCATCCAAGGTACCTAGTGACTCTTTCTTTATTTTCTTCTCCTTGAATCTTTGGGAAAATAGATACTTACCATACAAGGTGCCCAATGGCTCTCCCCTTACTTCCTCCATCTAGATATCTGCATGAAGGTCATACTTTTTATCCAAGGTGCCCAATGTCTCTTTACTTCTCCTGGACCCCAGAGGGAAATGGGCACTTATCATCCAAGGTATCTAATGGCTCTCCCTTTACTTACTTCCCTTGAACACCAGAGCAAAGTGAGTACTTGGTATTCAGTGGTACACCCTTTACTTCCTCCACCTGGACCTTGCAGGTAAGTGGGTACTATACACCCAAGGTGTCCAAAGGCTCTCCCTTTACTTCCTCCTCCTGGAAATGAGAGGCAGTGGGTACTTTTTATCCAATGTGCCCATTGAATCTTCCTTTACTTCCTCCTCCTGGACACGGAAGGGAAGTGTGTACTTTTTATCCAAGGTGCACGATGACTCTTGATTTACTTCCTTCTTCACACCTCAGGGAATTAAGTAATTTTATTCAAGGTGCCCAATGGCTCTCCTTTTACTTCCTCCTCCTGGATACAGGAGGAAAGTAGGTACTTTTCTTGCAAGGTGCTCAGTGTCTCTTTATTTCCTGCTACTGGACATTGGAGGAGAGTGGATACGTTTTATTCAAGGTGTTCAGTAGCTCTCCCTTTTCTTCCTCTGACACTAGAGGAAAGTGACTTTTCAACAAAAATACACACTGGTTCTTCCCTTACTTCCTCCTCCTGGACACTGGACATAACTGGACACTTTTCATCTCATGTGTCCAATGTCTCTCCCTTTATTTCCTTCTTCCAGATAACAGAGGAAAGTGGGTACTTTTCATCTATGTTGCCCAGTGTGTGTTCCTTTACTTTCTCTTCTTGAACACTGGAAGGAAGTTTGGGTGTTTTTTTTTTTTTTCAATCCAAGTTGCTCAGTGGCTCTCCATTTACTTTTTTCTTCCATGACAATGAAGGGAAATGGGTACTTTTCATCCAAGGTGCTCAGTGTCTCTCCATTTAGTTTGTCCTCCCAGACACAAGAGGGAAGTGGGTACTTCTCATTAAAGGTGTCCAATGGCTCTCCCTTTACCTCCTTCTTCTAGACAACAGAGGGAAGCGGAGACTTTTTATCCAAAATACCCAATGGCTCTCCCTTTACTTCCTTATTCTGGACACTGGAGGGAAGTTTGTACTTTTCATCCAAGGTGTCCAATGGATCTCCCTTTACTTTCTTCTTCTGGACACCTGATGGATGTGGGTACTTTTTATTCAGGATTCTAAATGGCTCTGTCTTTATTTTCTCCTCCTGAACACCAGAAGGAAGTAGGTACTTTACATCCACGGTGCCCAATGGCTGTCCCTTTACTTCCTCCTCTTGGACACCAGAGGGAAGTGGGTTTTTTTTTTTTTTAATCTAAGGTGTCCACCTGCTTTCCATGCTTTCCATTATTTCCTCCTCCTGGACACCAGAGGGAAGTGCATATGTTTAATCTGAAATACCCACTGGCTTTCCCTTTACCACTTTCTCCTAAACACTAGAAGGAAGAGGGTAAGGTTCATCCGAAGTGCCCAATGACTCTCACTTTCCTTCCTGCTTCTTGACACCACAGGGAAGTAGGTGCTTTTCATCCAATGTGCCCAGCGGTTCTTTCTTTTACTTCCTACTACTAGATTCCATAGGGAAGTGGTACTTTTCCTTTATTATTCCCAGTGACTCTCTACTTGCTTCTTTCTTCTGGACACCAGAGGGAAGTGGATAAATTTCATTCAAGATAATTAATGGCTCTTCCTTTACTTCCTTCCAAACGCTGGAGGGAAGTGGGTACTTTTCATCCAAGTTACTGAATGGCTCACCCTTTTCTCTCCTGGATACTGGAGGGTAGTGGGTACTTTTTATCCAAAGTACCCAATGGCTCTTCCTTCATTTCCTCCTCCTGCACATTAGAGTAAAGTGGGTACTTTTTGTCCAAGGTGCACAGTTGCTCTGCCTTTACTTTCCCCACCTCCACACCAGAGTAGCTACTTTTCATCCAAGGCATCCAGTGACTCTCCCTTTACTTCCTCCTCCTGGACATCAGAAGGAAGTGGGTGCTTTTCATGCAAAGTATAGAATGGATCTCCCATTACTTCCTCCTTCTGAATACTTGAGTGATGTAAGTACTTTTCACCCAGGGTGCCCAATGGCTCTTCCTTTACTTCCTCCTCCTGAACACTTGAGGTAAGTAGGTACTTTTCATCAAAGTTGGCCAATGACTCTCCCTTTCCTTCCTCCTCCTAAACACCTCGTGGAAGGAGGTACTCTGCATCCAAGATACCCAGTGTTTCTTTAGTTTCTTCTCTAGACACTAGGGGGTAGTGGGTCCTTTTTATCCAAGGTGATCCATGGCTCTTTCTCTACTTTCTCCTCCTAGAAGCCGGAAAAAAGTAGGTGCCTTTCATCCAAAGTGGAAAATGGATTTCCCTTTACTTCCCCCTCCTGGACACAATAGGGAAGTGGGTGATTTTCATCCAAGTTGCCCCTCATCTCTCCCTTTATTTCCTCTGCTGGACACTAGTATAAAGTGGGTACATTCATCTAATGCGTCCAATGGCTCTTCCTTTACTTCTTCCTCCTGGACACTGGAGGAAATTTGGTACTGTTTATCCAATGTGTCCAACAACTCTCGCCTTACTTTTTCTTGGACACCAGAGGCAAATGGATACTTTTAATCCAAGGTGCTCAGTAACTCTCCCTTTACTTTCTCCTCCTTAAAAGCAGAGGGAAATGTGTACTTTGCATCCAAGGTAACGAGTAGCTCTCCCTTTACTTCCTCCTCCTGGACACTGGAGGAAAGTGAGCACTTTACATCCAAAATACCCAATGTCTCTCACTTTTACTTCCTCCTCCTGGAAACTGAACAGAAGTGTATACTTTTCCTCCAAGGTGTTCAATGGCTGTCTTTTTCCATCCTCTTTCTGGAACAATAAGGAAGCCAATACTTTTCATCCAAGGTACCCAGTGGCTCTTTCTTTACTATTTTCTCCTGGACACTTGAGGGAAGAGGGTACTTTTCATTCAGTGTGCCCAATGACTCACACTTTACTTTCTGCTCCTTGATACCTCAAGGGAGAAAGTACTTTTTGTTCAAGGTGCCCAATTTTTTTTTAACTTCTTCCTACTGTACAGTGAAGGGAAGTGTCTACTTTTCATCCAAGGTGCCCAATGGCTGTTCCTTTACTTCTTCCTACTGGACACCAGAGGGAAATGGGTGCTTTTTATCCAAGGTATCCAATGGCTCTCCCTTTACTTTCTCCTACTGGTGACTCAACTTCTACTTCCTCCTTCTGGACATCAAAGGGAAGAAGGTAATTTTCATCCAAGGAACCCAATGACTCTCCCTTTATTCCCCCCCCCACCCCCCGGCACTGAAAAAAAAAATTGCTACATTTCATCTAAAGTAGCCTAGGTCTCTCCCTTTACTTCCCCTTCCTGGACACTGGAGGGATATTGGTACTTTTTATCCAAGATGCCCATGGCTCTCCCTTTTCTTCCTTCTCCTAGACACTGATGGGATGTGGGAACTTTTCATGCAGAGTCCACCATGTCCCTTCATTTGTTACCTCCTCCTGGACATTGGAGGGAAGGGGATACTTTTCATCCAAGGTTCCCATTGGCTCTCCCTTTACTTTCTCCTCCAGGATACCAGACAGAAGTGGGTACTTTTCATCCAAAGGGCCCAATGGCTCTAACTTTACTTTCTTTTTCTGGACTCTGAAGAAAAGTGGGTACTTTGTATCCAAGACACCCAATGCTTCTTTATTTACATGTTCCTCTTGGACAAAGGAATGTAGTGGGTCTTTTCGTTCAAGATGCCCAATGTCTCTGACTTCACTTCCTCCTTCAGGTCACAAAAAAAAAGAAAGAAACAGGGTACTTCTCTTTATTAATTTTTCCCACTATTTTTATTAATATACATATGTAATACATAGTGTTTACAATGAATTTGGGTATTTCGTGCACATATGTATCATATCAACTTCACAATCCCTTCCCATTTTTGACCCTCTCACACCCTCCCTATCCCTTGCCCCAGCTCCGGCTATCACATCATGTGATTCTATAGAATGTCTGTGTTCTGGGTTTTCCAAATCAGAGAAACTATACAGTACTTAACATATTAATCTTCTACACCTAAATCATTTCACTTAAGTCATCACTCTAACTCAGCTTCCTATTCCTCGAATGGGTCACAGTAGTTAAATCTTGATGTCTCTTCTCTGAATCTAACCAATCCCTTTATTGGGATATCTACCAAAAGTTTTTTTTCTATATTTTGCTATATCTCTGTTGCTATTCTTAAAACTGGCCTTACCCACCAGTTCACATTAGAAAATAACTACACGCATGTAGTTCAAAAGACTAGTAAACTTGGGAAAGAAGAAAAAAAGTTAAATTTCAAATGCCTTAGCTGAATAATGGAAGGTATATGTTTGTACAGGGTAATCTTTACATCAGTCGGTTTTCTTAGGATGAATTTTCATCAGTGACCTAATAAGTGAATTGCTACAATAAAACAACATTGAACTGTTTAGAGTAAAAGAAAGATCAGAAGAGCATATATGGGTTTGGTCATTCTTAAACAGTGCCTAAGAAGAAACTGGCACAAGAGACTGTTGTGAAGAGGAGAGAAAGGCCACCAGCCTCCTGAATGGCTTGGATGTAGTGGGAGCATCTCTGAGTGTGGAAAACCCCACCCTGGGATGAGGGAACCCAGGACAGGTGGAAGAGCTTTGCTGAGGAGCTTGGGGCGATCATGACACCTCAGAGGACATCATGCTGTTAGGTCTTCCCTCACTGCCTATTCCCAACACAGAACTAAGAGGAATTTCATCTCCCATAACCCATACTTCAGAGAAACCTCTCAGGCCTTGAAAGTGAAGTCCCTCAACAACAGTAAGTCAGACGCAGAAGGTTAAATAACACAGCGGGTCTAGTGTCAGCAACTCGAGGTAGAAATGAGTAACAGTGCAAAGGAAAAGATGGAAGGAAGCACAGCGACAGATGTGTGGGCGGGGAGGGGTGTGCGGCAGAGGAGGCAGGGGTGGGGGGTGGGTGGAGATGAGGAAGACTCGAGTGCCTGTGCACCGACCCCTAGGCTGGATGTGATGACTGCGTCACAACACAACAGGAATGGAAAGAGCAATTCTGGGGGAAACAGGCCGTCGTGCGCCCCTATAGTCACTCCTCCCTCCCAGGCCCCGTGATGTCAGGTGACATGCATATGAGAAAACAGTTTTACAAAATATTCTTGCCAACACCCCAAAGTATTGTTATTTCTCTTACTGTTAAAAGAATTAACGCCAAATAAATATACTGATGCCCCTCCCCAGAGTGCATCTGTTGACTTTTTTCACAGGTGTAATTTTTGTATTTTTTCTAAGTTTTTGTTGATTGAATAAAATTCTACCAATGAAGTTTTTGCAGAAAGAGTAGGTAAATGAGGCCACGTGAGGTTTAGAGGTGGCATAATTCCTCTGCCCTTGGGGCTGTGTCCCATCTGTGTCCCTGACTCACTCAGCCTCCAAAGAGGGGACAGGCCACCAAGCTCTGCTGCCAGGATGGCTGTGGAGGGGTGGCCAGGTCTGCATACACCTGGGGTTCACAGTGGCTGACAGTCCCACAAACCCTCCCCACTCCACCCTCACGTCCCAGTGGCAGTCCCTCAAGGTCGCCTGTACCTACTGCCGGTCCTCACTCCCAGGTTCCCAGGAAAAGAGGCAGAGGCCAAGAGGTGGCTGCTATAGAGACTTTGTTATCTCAGAAACACCATCCACTGCACCACAGGCTGTCACATGGTTTTCTTCAGCTCTGAAGAGCCTCTATCCCGGAAGTGGGGCTTCCCCCAGTCTCCGTGGTGACACAGATGTCTGCCACAGCATCAGTTTGGCGTGGAATCCTCTGCCCCTTTAAAACACGTGATGGTCGCAGTGTAACACACACACAGGGCTTACCGATGAGGATTCAACCGAAGTTTGATGAGAACAGGAGGGCATCGTCCCCGGTGCTTTCGGCCAACGGGGGAACACGGAGGACATGAAGAAAACGGCCTACGCTGGTCCTGCGAGAAGCACGCAGCTCCACTCCTGCGGCAGGAGCCACGATGTGCGGTCTTACCTCGTCCCACCCGCCCATGGCTCACCGTAAACTAGGAGGAAGTAGAGACGGTTTGAGCCTCAGTTTCCCTATCCTCTACAAACAGAGGCCAACTTGATCTCTCTAGGAACGTGGGAAGGTAGAATCCATATACCGAGAGGAGAGGAAAGGCAAGCTCGGACAGCCTTTCGCACCTCAGGGAGGAGACACGCTCCCTGGTCACCATGGTGACGGACCCACAGCACTCACCACACGTCTGCAGCTCGGTGGCCTCAGATACTTCAGGTCGGTCCTGAGTCTCCAGGCTGCAGCCCAGAGCGAATGCGATGATGACCTTCCGCAGGTCTGGGTCAGCCCGCAGCACAGACGAGGGGCCGAGGGATTCTGCCTTGGTGACCTCTGGGGCAGGACAGAAGAAAGGCAAACACATGATGATTCATATCAAATAGGCTTCATGAGGACCCAGGGGTGACCACAGAGAGGGTGAGGACCTCACCCATCGTGAGAACACGCTGACCCATACCCCTCAGTCCTTGACAATCTTCCGCTGTAAGACAAAGCAAAACGCGCGTGTGCTATGAACCAAAGGTGCTGCCTGCAGCTCTGACCTGACACAAGTGAGAGGCAGGCCCCGTGTGCCTGGTTACAGGCCACTGTTGTTAGCGACAGAACCCGAAGGTGGTGATGTCACAGAATGTCAGGAGCCCCTGCCCTCAGCCAAGCTGACAAAGGCCACCGGATCTCTTGGAAAATCCCTAGTGAGGAGTGCATCTGACTCTCCCACCTGTCTGGCTGGCTGTGGAGCTAGGACAGTGACCACAGTCTGTCCCCACACCCCTGAGCACACTCCTCAGTGCCTGCTCCTCTGTGTGCAGCACCCATAGAGCAGGAATCACTTCTCAGCGTTGTGTTCTGCAACATGGTGCACATCGCCCCTTCATCTCTGAAACCACTAAAATGCGTAGGACAAACATCAGCCAGTGACACGATGACACAAAGAGAAAAAATTAGCATTTCAGATCAATTTGTCCTTTACCAGTGTTTTTCTCAGTTCACTCCATTTTTACCCTGGCTACTCTCTCTGGGACAGCTCACACCTATGTTAAGTTTCCATCATGACCTCTTCACCTGGCCGTTGACACTGGGCAGCTTCACTGAGCACGAGTCCTTCCGGTCCCTGGGGAGACGACTCCAGCCCCACAGGCTTCCCCAGCCAAGCGCATCAGGAAATGGTTCACGGCTGAGCGCTTGGGTTTCCTGTGTAGTGACGGCAGCAGGATTTGGGCCGACAGTGGAGTTGCCACATCTTCATTCAGGTCACAAGGTGCCACCCTCAGGGTCCCTGGGGAAGGGCCTTGTCCAGGGTCAGCAGGTGCTGCCGCACTGCCCTTGTCCTGCCCGATGGGCCCATGGGCCTCACCCATGCCCCAACTTCCTCCAGTCTCACCCTCTCGCAGCACGTGACCTTGCTGGGGACTGACCTTGCAGGGCCCTTTCTCTCTGTCCCTGGTGTCACCGGCACAGTACATCACCCACAGGGGAGCGAACGCGTAAAGAGGTTGGCATCAGTGTCCCTTAGAGACATGGGGTTTGTGTTTCCTGTGCGTGCACAGTGTGAACAGAGGTGCAGAGGGGTGTGAGCTCCTCCTCCCTGTAGGAAAGGGAACGTCACTGCTCCCAGCCCCTGAGCAGCAGAGCCACATCTCACCCCTTATGCCCTGGTTCTACCTCACACAGAAACAGCTTGAGTTCTCTCCCGCCTCTTTGACCTGACATTTGAGGGTGAAATCACAGCACTGCAGGTCTAGAGCCAGGTCGTAGTTACCTCCATGGGGAGAGAACAGAGAAGGGGGGGCCCTCATCAGAAGGACATTTGTGGCCAGGGTGACTTGGGACCTTACTGAACAACTTGACTCGTGGTTTCTCTGGTGGTACAGATATTGTGAGGGGCCTCTGGGGTCATCTGGGTCATCCTCGGGCCTTGGACATGTAGGCATCTGTTGTGGTTTGGCTCTGGAGTGTCCCCCAAAAGTCTCATGTATTTAAATGTTAATGGATTGTCTGTGGAACCACGTGCTGTTGGTAGATTGAGGCCTAGTCTGGAGCGGTGGATTACAGGCATGTAAATTAGTATTAAAGGTGTGTAGTGGCCACACCTTCCACACCTGGATCCAGGAGGGGCTGACCACTGGGAGGAGACCTGGAAAGATACATAAGCTGCTTCCTGCCTTCCTTGGAGGACTAGGACTGGGACTAGTCTCACTTGCCTTTCTGTGTGTGATGTCCTGAAGAGCTGCCTCCACCTCTGCCTCTGCCATGTACTTCCACTGTTGCCAGACGCCCCTGAATGGACTGTGACCTTCTGAAACTGTGAGGTAAAATAAACCTTTCCTCCCCTAAATTTGTGAATGTCGGGTATTGAGTCACAGCAAGGAAAAGGTAACTAAGACAGCAGGCTTCATGCAGTCAGCGTGGAGTCTGGGAAGGGAGAAGGGGGAGGCGTTCTGAGTGCTCAGGAGTCTGCACCTGGCTTGGGCACCCGGCTGTGAAAAACGCAGAAGGGGAATAACACTCTGAGATCTTCCCAGCAGCATGAGCCATGCCTCAGTATCACAAGGCCACTTCTCTTGACCCGCAGGTCCCCATCTGAGACCTGTGAGCGCTGGCTGGTGACTGTGCACACAGCTCCCAGCTCAGCACTGAATGGGGGGAGGCCAGGGGAGAGAACCGGGAGATTGTCTCTCCAGCTGGTCCTCGGCCTCAGAGGCCTCAGGCAGGTGGACAGGTGCCTGGGTTGCTTCCTTTGCCGGCATGGGCGGGTCTCTGAGGCCACGAGGTGGTGGAGAGGCGGGTGGGCGGGACTGGTCCCGCCTCGCCTAGGACACACTAGGGGCGAGGGGGGGCGGCGCCAGGAGTCACGTGGTACAGGTCGGGCAAAGCAGAAGTAGGAGCAGGTGGGCTGCGGAGGGTGCGCGCTCGGGACTAGGTTCCTGCGCCCGCCCTGCGGTTACGCTCAGGCGGGACCGGAGCTGGACTGGGGAACGGCCAGGTGAGTGCCCGACACACAGGTGAGAGTCCTGGCCAGGCGAAAGCTTACGCGGGGCGCTCCCGGTACCTGTGTCTAGGGAAGGGGAACCCGCTCCGTAATGGGGACCCGTGTCCTGAAAAGGGACGCGGACCCGCGCCCAGGACCAGGAATCCGCGCTCAAGACGGGGTACTAGTGATGACAGCGTGGGTCCCGCCTCTGACCACTTCCTCCCCCCCACACCCACCTCTCCTGTCCCTGTTGTGGGCACCCCCGGGCTTGAGTAGGACCCGGGGGTGTGGAGAGGATGGGGAAGCGGCTCCAGGAACTCCAGGCTTCTCTAGCCAAGGGGTCCTGCGTGGGCACCCTGCCCTGGCAACTCTAGGGACAGCACTTCCCTGTCGCGCCCAGGTGGCTGCGAGGAGTGGGGGAGGACCTATGGCAGGGCCCTTCCCACACTGGAGGGATTGCAAGGCGGCCTTTACTCCCTCCCATACTGTGCCTACACCCCTCTTCCACTCCCTGGTCCCAACACAGGTCTGGTTTGCTGGGCCTGTCTCTACTTTAGGATTGTTACATTAGCTTCCAAACGGGCAGACAGCAAGTGTAATGGCTGTGCATTTTCTTGGTCACTTTTGGGAATGTCGGAGTGGTCACTCCATCCTCTTGCCCTTCTCCCAGTGAAAGAGTTGGAGGAAGAGGTGGGCCCTGCCTGGTTGGACTGTGGGGCTGGGCCAGACCCTCGCTAGCACCCACCCCATGAGCCAAGAGGAGAGGGCGGGGTGGGGGTGGGGTGGCAGAGCATGAGGGCAACAGGTGTCTCCAGTCAACATGTAATTTGAATTTCGGTTCCCTCCCTGTGATACTGAGCAGCTGAGGAACCCCCTGCGTCTTGGTTTCTCCCCTAGATACTGCACCCCGGCCCATCCTAGAACCAGGCCTGTTTGTGGAAAGGTCCCCTGGCCCCCAAGGTCTTGACCCTTTGGTTAAAGGAGCTTCCCTACACCTAGGCCATTGTCCTTAGTGTCAAATGAAACGGCCAAAGGAGGAATCTTCTAATGTACTTTACACCATGGGTCTCACAGGAGCCACAAGGATTTGAGGCTGTTTCATTTTTGTAAAGCAAAAGCAGAAGCCCAGAGGACACGGCTGTGGCGGCCAGTCCCTTCTATGGAGTGCAGGCTTGGAGCCCTCCCTGCCTCGGCAGGTGGGCAGGGCTGGCTGGATCTAGGTGGGCATCTAGCCGTGTCAGGGCCTCAGGATTGAGATTTTTCCCCACTGATGAAAAACAACCTACACCGGTGGTGCTGCAGTGTCTGACCTGCAGCGCTGGAAACCCGGAAGCCCTCCTGGAGCCAGGTGGAAAGAACCGAGGGCCCTGCTGCCTTGTCTTGGTTTTTACCTAATTGTGATGAGGCTTGGGGTTTCTGCTGTTTCCCTCAGGGCCAGGTGGGCTGAAGGGGCGGTCAGGGTCCCTGCGGGCATGTCTAACCTGAAGCCTATTGTTTTTTGGCCCTGCATTAAAAAAAAAAAAAATGTTGTGAAACACATTAAAACAAAGTTTCAGACCTTACCTACATTCATAAACTTACGTATTTTACATGCGGCTCAGGGCATTTGTTCTTCACTAAGGAAAGGTGGGGTGTAAAAAAGTAGCAAGCCATAGACCATCGCCTGGTGGAGATGCAGTGGAGACCAGGTTCAGGCCTGGGTCCTGCCACTTTCTAGCTAGATGGCCTTGAACAAGTCCCTGAATATTTCTTGACAGGAGCAGTGGCTGCCAATTTAGTTCCTGTTCCGCCATGAGATTCTGAATCCCAGAAAGCAAGTGCCAAATGCCCAGTTCTCATCCTGTGTCCCCACAGGTGGGCGTGACTTGATCAGTCAGCTCTACCTCTTAGGACTGTCCTGTCCCCTCTGACTGTCCTGTCCCCTCTCACATGTCTCAGTGATGACAGAGGTGGAGCAGGGTGGGCCCAGTGGATACCACGTTCCAACAGCAAGCTCCCCCATGGGGCCTGGTCATCCCTCCGTCCGGGGTGATGGGCAGGAGGCCCTTTTAGGTCTGTCCTGAGATGTGCTTTAAGGTGCAGCAGAGGTCCCGGCACACCTCACACCTGCCTGCTGCCTTTTGCTTACACTGGTTCCTTTGACTGATTGGGACACTGTTCCCATCCTGCATCACCTTATTACTTATTTGTTCAGTAATGCTGGGCAATGAACCTGGTTCTTCCCACTGAGCTGCCTTCCTGTCCCTTTTTTTGTTTATTTGTTTGTCTTGGAACAGGGCCTCTCTAAGTTACGCAGGCTGGGTTCGACCCTCAGCCTCCCTGAATGGTGGGATTACAAGTATACACCACTGTGCCTGCGGGCTTTATCCTGATTAAAGTTCAGGTTCAGACACCACCTTGGCCCACTGAGCATGGAGCCCACTCAGGCCCACCTAGGCCCTTCTACTCCCTGGTCCCAACACAGGTCTGGGTTGCTGGGCTTGTCTCTACCTTGGGATTGTTACATTCACTTCCAAACAGGAGGACAGCAGGTGTAATGGATAAGTTTATCACCATTACCTGCCTGCGTGTAGCAAAGGGCAAGGCCTGGCCACTCCCCAGCTTGGGGCCTGGCATCCAGCTGACTCGTGGTTCATGATTGCCACCACTCCCTGCAGAGTGTTAATCCCAGGCCTGCTAAATGCAGCAGGTGAAAATACTTAAGCTCCTCTGGAGGGCAATTTGCTTCCTTTCTGTTTTAAATTATTATTACTATTGTACAGCACTAGGGACTGAACCCAAAGCCTTCCCACTGAGCTGCATCCCAACCTTTTTAAAGTTTTTATTTAATTTTTGTTTTTAGACAGTCTCACTAGTCTGTCCTCCTACCTCCGCCTCCCAAGAGGCTGGAATTATGGATGTGGGCCACCACACCCGGCTTGTTCCCAATTTATGGGCGGGAGAACCAAGGCCACGCTTTAAGCAGTTTGGCAGAGCCATAGCAGGCCTGCAGTGTAGACAGCCTGGGCACACAGCCGGTGTCTCCTCTTGGAAGGTGCCCCAGTGCTACTGTGTAACCTTGAGGGCCAGAGAGTAACAGCCGGGGAGTTGGGGTGAGACTGAAAAAGGCACAAAACAATTGCAGGTAAGCCTCATAGCAGTTCGATCTAAGGAGCACTGTCTGCAGATCATTGTTTAAGGGCCTAAGTTATATCCTGTTTAAATTCTCACAGACTGCAGAGAGATGGATACTGTTACCTACTTCTGTGGAAAGAGGCCCAGAAGTTCTGGGTGACATTCTGTGGCTGGCTAGCCGTGGGCTAGCAAGGTGACCCTGGTGGCCTGGCTATAGGTCCCGCAGAGCCCCTAGCTCTCTCACTGATCTGTGTCAGGACGTATGGGAGCAGGACCAGGAAAAGTGTCCGGTGTGGCCAGGTTTGGAGCAGGAGAGCTGAAGGATCCCCCTCCCCACCTCCTGCCTGGAAGTAGGACCGGGAATGGAGCCCAGGGCCTTCATACTGAGCTACATTCCTAACCCTCCTTTTCTTTTTTCTTTCCTTTTATTTTCTTTTTCTGACTTTGAGAGAGCATCTCACTAACTCCCTAAATTACCGAGGCTCAGCTTGAGTTTGTGATCCACCTGCCTCAGTCTCTCAGAGCGCTGGGATTACAGGCCTGCGCCACTAGGCCTGGCAAGAGCGGAGTGGCTTGACTCCCATTCTGAAATCCTCTGGCTACTGGGCTGAGAATGAACCAGAACTGGACAGACGCCTGGAGACCAGTGAGCAGACAGCGGCAATGATCCACATCTGAGACCTCAGGGAAGCGGGAGGCAGAGGCGGCGGAGAGGAGAGGTGGGCCGAGTGCGGGATTTGCCCATGGCTGTGAAGTCCAGACAAGAGCGGGCTTGAGCCTGAGCTCACTGACCGCCCAAGAGAGCAGCAGCAAGCTTGACCAGGTGGCTCCAGCCTGTAACTCCCCAGGCCTGGTGGCGTATGCCTACAATCCCAGCACTCTGGGAGGCAGAGGTGGCAGGATCCCAGGTTTGAGCCCAGCCTGGACTACTTAGACCCTGACAGGGAAGAGGGCTCAGCAGTAAGGCCCTGGGCCTCAATCTGTAGTATCTGAAACAGAATACAACCAAGCGGCCGTGGTTGCGTGGCAGGTGGGTTGCTGCGGCTCCCTCTCAGCCTTCCGTGTGTCCAAACTCTGCATCTTGGAGGGGTGACCGGCAGCATGGAGAGACCAAGGTGCCCCTGGACCGTGCAGAGCAATTGCTGGGCCTGGACGTTTCCTGCCTTCATGGC
The DNA here is from genome assembly GCA_004027205.1 of Ctenodactylus gundi. NCBI lineage: Eukaryota > Metazoa > Chordata > Mammalia > Rodentia > Ctenodactylidae > Ctenodactylus > Ctenodactylus gundi. The sequence goes on along the minus strand of PVKB01006057.1, from coordinate 52,239 downwards.
TCTTTGGTTGCTCAGCCCTCCACAGAGACATCCTGAAGTTTTGCTGGTTTTGTTTCTCACTCTGCCTGATTCTGCTTAGGAAGGAGAGAACTGGGTAGAAATGCCCTGTAGGTCAGAGGCGATGTCCTGGAGGGGACAGAGCACCCGGGCTGTGTGGCTATTCAGATGTTCTGCAGGGGTGGTGACCCACCGCAGGCCAATGTGGTGTGGTTAGTCAAAGCCACCCTAACTGCTAGGTCACTGAGGAAAGGGGTTGCCTGGACTTCCCTTTAAACCTCTGTGTTCTGACTGGCATTGAGTGACGAGTGACTCCCCAGGGAATGTCTAGAACCTTCTAAGCCTCACCCTGATAGGCTTGAGGCAGGAGGTAGTAGGTGTCTATACAGTTAGGGACACTAAGGGAACAGGTGGGACACAGGATTTTGGATCCTATTAAGTAACCTCCTTGGGGAATTGTAAGCAGCTCACACCTTTCTTCTGTCCTGCAGCCTTCAGTTTATTTCTCCTGGCCCCTCTCCTCCCTGGGGTGGCCAGCCATGAGCACCATAGTCAGGGTTGAAGACCAGCAGGTGGCCTGGAGCAAGACAGCAGACAAGATCAAGGTCTTCTGTGAGTAGGAGGCAGGTGCCACCTGCTGGGTACTACCTCACCAGCTCCTCATCTTCCTGGTGACTACACATGTTGCAGTGAATGTTGGTTTGATACAGTCCTCTCTCTCTGTCGCGCTCTCCTGCTCTCTCTCTCCCCTTTTTTTTCTCCCAGTATGGAGGATCAGACCCAGGGCCTTAGCCCTGAGCTATATCCCCAGCCCCTCCCCATTCCTACTTAATCCTTTGAGACACAGTTTTGCTAGGTCATTGATTGGTCCAGGCTGGATTCCAATTGCCAGTCCTCCTGTCTCAGCCTTTCAGTGTGTGTGGGTTACAGCCCAGCACCAGCAAGCGGGGCTTGATAGATCTTCCAATAACAGAGGGCTGAGGGTGTAGCTTGAGGGTAAAGCACTTCTCCAGTGTATGGGAGGCCTGGGCTACATCTCTGCCACCACCAAAGAAGTAACTCCCAGAACAGAATGAAAGGACTGCCACTTTGGGGGGTAGGGGTCTGTTGTGGCTTAGAGCAGGTGAAGGGAAGCCCAGCCAGGAGAGCTCTTGTGAAATGACAAAACCCCAAGTTGGCCAGCTTGGAAATGACCTTCCGACAGGATCAGGGACCGTCTGGTTCTCAGGCCTGGTGGGGCTCTCTACCCTCACAGGGGTGAGCTGGCCTAGGCTCATTGAAGTCCTAACTGATTTCTCTGTGACAAGGACAGCTCAAGAAAGGCCTTTGCTTTTGTGCTCCAGGTCCCAGAGCAGGTGTTTTCCCGTTTGTAGTTTGCACATTGAGCTGTGCTTCTGGTGGGCCATTCTCCCCTCCCTGTTTCCCTTCCCTGAGGCACTTGGCTCTGTTCCTGAGGTCCCCATGGCTATCTTTACCAAATCCAGGGAAGGCATTTAAGGAGTTTTCAGATGCTGAGACTTTTGTTTAAGGAGATTTTAATTGAAAAATTAAGTCACACCCTTGGGAATTGAGAAGTCAGTAAATTCATAAATGTCTTCCCAGCCCTCATCCATGCCCTAAACACAAGCTCATTATGATTTCTGTTGTCTTCCAGAAATGTCTGCTATGTGTGTGTGTGTGTGTGTATGAGAGAGAGAGAGAGAGAGAGACCAGGAATCCATTTAAAATGCAAAAGTACACAGTGCAGCGGCTTAGTGTATTCACAAATACTTGTGAGCACCCGCGTTCAATTTCAGGATGCTGTCATCATTTCCAGAGGAGACTCGCGGCCTTTTAGCCATCCCTCCAGCCACCTGCCTCCAGCCCTGCTTTCTAAGTATTTGCCTCTTCTGAACATTTCCTATAAATACAGCCTTATGCATAATGTTTTCGGAGTTTATTTACTTGGTAGCATACATCCAAATTTCATTCCCTTTTTGGAGCCAAATAATATTCCATATTTCATTTATCCATTTGTTTTTTAATGGCTATTTGGGTTGTTTCTACCTTCTCTTTAATGTGAGGAATGAATATCAGTGTGCCTTATTCTGTGTGGATGTGTCTGTTTGTTGTGGGCATATACCTAGGAGCGGCATTGCCGGGCCTGCCGCCAACTCTGTGCAGTGATGTTAGAAGCTGCCAACTGCTTTCCAGGTGCATTCCCACCGGCAGGGCTGCGGGGATGCCCGCCTCTCCTATGCATGCATACAAGCGTCCCAGGCCAGCTTCCTAGGAGACCTGTTTCTGAGTCCCACGGGGCCGTGGAGGTGGGAGGGAGGGGCGGCAGGTCCTGTCGCCTCTGGCTTGCGGGTCCCTCATCCTGGCTGTGACGGGAACAGGGGCCAGGAGGGAATGTGCGTGTGTTGGCAGGGGGTGGTTACGGCACAGATGGCCGGAGCTCTCTCACGTTGCTGGACAGAAGATGAGGTTTTCACTTGGAATCCAGGCCCTGTCATTGCTCCCACTCTTAATGAAATCACCCCCTCCCCTCCACCTGCTGGCACCATCCTCCGCCCTTCTCCTGCAGGGGCCAGGCTTGCTCACTCGCCGCTCTCTATGAGAGGCAGCGTTATGATTATTATCGTTTGGCACAGGGATGGAGCCCAGGACCTTCGTGTGTACTAAGCTACAGCCTAGCCTGTACTTTAGTTTTGTTTTTGAGACAGGGTCTCCCTTACTCTCTAATTTGCCAGCCTGGGCTGGATCCTCCTGCCTCAGCCTCCCAGAGTGCTGGGGTTGTAGGCCTGCGCCCTTGGCCTGGCTGCAACCCAGCCTTATGACACGCTCCCAGGTGGTACTCTTAACTAGCCAGGTTTCAGATGCTCCTCTCCCTTCTCCTGTCTTTCCCTCTTCCCTGCCCCCTCCTTTCCGCCTCCACCCCTCCCCTTTATTTGAATGCCAGCTCTGCCGGGTACTGCCCTAGGTGCTGGAGGGGGTCCCTGATTCAGTTAGGTTTGGATCCTGGTGGGGTATTGATGAGGTCCCAGCAGGGGGCTGCCTGCCACCACACCTGGACCTGCCTTGCTGGGTGGCCTTCTCTAGGTGAACCTCCGCGTCCTTTTCTGTCAGTGGGAACAGTGTGGTGCCCACCCTGCAGGGTCATGGCTGGCTCAGTGTGCAGCTTACCTGAGTACTTGAAGTCTGGCTTTTGTGTCTGGGCTTTTGGTAGTGGGGATAGGACCACCCACAGGTTTTTGGAACAGAAGTGACCTAATTGAGTTTGTGACTTGGAACATGCTGTGGAAGCCCTTAGGAGATGGTGGTGTTTGTGGAGTGATGGTAAAGGCCAGCACAGGGGTAAAGACTGAGAGAGGCCCGGCTCGGCATGAGGCACAGGCCTGCTATCCTAGTACTTGGGAGGCTGAGGCAGGAGGATCCACCTTGGGTATACTAATAATTCAGTGAGGCCCCGTCTCAAAACTAAAGAGGGCTGGGGATGTAGCTCAGTGCAAAGGCCCTGGGTTTAATATCCAGTACACATAAAAAAGTAAAAAGGTACTCCTCCTGCCCACCCTTAGAGAACAGGCCTCCAAGCCCTGGGAGCGACAATTGGTATCTCCTTTCTCGTCCACCCTGGAAGAGGTGGCATCTTCAGGGCAACCCCTGGCTCCGATGCCCCTTTGGGGTTTCTAGTTGGCAGAAACTTGCCCACGACTGTGTGGCCTGCAGGGGACGGAAGCTCTGAAGGGACACCCAGCGTTGACTCTGGGGGTTCTTGGCAGGTGGCCTGTGACTTTGGACAGCGGGCACACCCTGTGCCAACCTGGGTAAGAAGCTGGGTGGTAGTGGTAACACCCGCTCAGGAGTTGTTGGGGCGGATGCCGGCCATGCTGAGGGGGGCACCGCTGCCAGGCCGCCTGCTTGCTCTGCTGAGAGCTATAGAAGGTCACTTGGTTTTGAATCTAAAATGTCCTGAGTTCCGCGTGTCTGGAAGGTAATCGCACCACGCGGGGGTCCGGGAGGAGGGTCAGTGTGGTTAGAGGCAGGACTGGTGGGGCGGGGCACGGGGCGGGGCCTGGGGTATGATCTTCTTTGTTTATTCTTTAAGTTGGCATGTGTTTGTGATACATAATAACGACATTCAGCTTGAGAAGTCGGTGCTTTTGCAAGGCTCGTCGTGATCGGTTTCATTTCCCTTCTGTCTCCGCCCCTCTTCGCCACGTCCCCTTTCCCTCTCCACAAAGTCTGTCTTCCTACTTTCTTCCAGCTCTCTTTCATTTTTCTCCTTTATGGTCTCGTTTGCTCATATTACAGAGACCTGTGGTGTTTCGGTGTCTGACTCAGTATGTGAAGCACGGTTGTCTTAAGGTGCACTCCGCAAATGACGCGAATTTGTCTTTCTTCGTGGCAGAGTAGTACTCCATTGTGTATGTATACCAACATCTTCTTTATCCATTCCCCTGTCGATGGACATATCCGCAGCTTCCAAGATTTAGCTGTTATAAATTCTGCTGCTACAAACACGGGTGTGCGTGTATCCCTCGTGTGTGAGGACTGTAGCTCTTTTGGGAGGGTCCCTAGAAGAGGCGTAGCTGGGTCGGTGGGGCCTCTGTTTCCAGCGTGAGGGTGCCACCTTGCCCCTGGCTCCTCCCTCCGACCCTCCCACGGCGCCCCTGCGGTGAGCGGCTCTCTGCGCTCCAGGCCCTGCCGCCCTCGCTGTTTCGGTCTCGGAGCTGCTGACCGTGCGCACTGCGACCCCTGCGTGAGCTACGTGAATCTCGCCTCCTCTAGGCGGTCGGCGTGGGTGTTGTGTCCCAGCGGCGGGACGTGCTGAGGACCGGGGTTCTCTCTGGAGCTGGTCTCTTGGGCTGTCGCTTTGGCTCAGCCTTCTTTGCCATCTGGGCACTAGATTCTGCTGACAGAGAAGGAAGGGAAGACCCAGCCTGCAAGGGCGATGCGGAGCCCAGCTGCGGCAGGACGGTGCGGGTGGAACCCGGGCGCGGGTAGCACAGGCATGGGGACCGGGTGGCCCCGGGGGAGGCCTGCTAGTGGAGGAGTTGAGGGAGGGTCTGCCAGGTGGACCTGTGGGCAGGACTAGATGACACGTTTATGGGTTGGCGATCAGGTCAGGGCACAGCTGAGGGATTCTCTTATTCTTTGTGACCAGAGCTGAGAAAAATCTGGGGTGCTAAGTTGGAAGGTTCTAGAATCTTCACTCTTACCTGTGGCTCCTGGGTGGCAGTGGCTGGGAGACCTGGGCTCGGCTGGACTAGTGACCAAGCATGGCCTCAGGCGGATACCACCGGGCGTCATAGGACTTTGCCTTCAAAGTCCCAGGAGCCGCTTGCACCAGCCCTGGTCACTAAGCCCGGCTCAGGTTCAAGGTAAGGGACACTCCTTCATGGGGGTGGAGGGCATCCCCGTGCAGCATGGCAGGACCTGGCGGAGGTGGCCACAGTACAGCTGCAGTGTAATGTGTGGACTCTGGACCCACCTCTGTGGCTCTCTTCCTGCTCTGCCCCCTACTGGAGGTGTGATCTGAAGCGGATTATTCAACCACTTTGTGCCTCAGTTTCCACATAGGTTCAGTGAGATAATGGTGGCTCCCATCTTCCTGGGTGAGAACGAGATGGATTTTATCTTATGTATTTTTATAGGTGTGAAGTAGTATAAGATGGGGACCTTAAACAGGCCACTTGCCCCTCAGTCTTCCGTGACCTCCCTTTGACCTCCTTTGTGTTTTATCTTAGTTACTTTTCATTGCTGTGGCTCAATACCGAACATGCACAAATTTAGGGGAGGAAAGGTTTATTTCAGCTCACAGTTTCAGAAGGTCACAGTCCACTTGAGCAGCCGGCAGCAATGGAAGCACATGGCAGAGGCAGAGGTGAAGGCAGCTTCTCATGACATCACAAACAGGAAGCCAGGTCCCGGCAGGTTGAGTCTGGTCCTCCCAGGAAGGCAGAAAGCAGCTTATATATCCTTCCAGGTCTCATCCCAGGGCTCAACCCCTCCTGGGTCCAGCTGTGGAAGGTGTGGCAAGCCCCCACTACATGGCTGTAATCCACCCCTCCAGACTAAGCCCCAGTCTCCCAGCAGCACGTGGTTCCATAGGCAATCTGAGACTCTTGGGGGACATTCCAGATCCAAACCACGATAACCTGACATGTACAACTTAAGGGAGGGAAGGTTTATTTTAGCTCACAGTATCAGGAGGTCCATTCATGGGTGGCTGGAGTGGCCAGCAGAGAACAGCTGCTCATGGAGGAAGGATCGGGGGCTTGGGAGAAGCTGGGGCAGGAATGGAGCCTTCCAGGCCACACGTCCTGTGATCTGTCACACAGCCAGTTGCCCACCATGCTCTGCCAGGACCCGCCTCCTAACAGCACTTGAAATCCATAGAAAATCCACAACATCCAAATACAGGAGGTTTTTGGGGACATTCCAGATCCAAACCATGACAGTGTTGCCGTCACAAATGCTGGATGTGGTCGGTTTACACAGAGCAGGGAGGTTCCAGCAGTTTCAGTCGCTGATTGCTGGGCCCTGTGGCCCTGGGCTCACAGAAACACATCAAGGTGCAAGTGTGTGGTGGAGTGGAACCCCTTCCCGTGGCTGGTGGTATGGTTTCAATCTGGAATGTCCCCCAAAATCCTTATGTGCCTGTGGACACTGTGTAACGTTGGGGGGGGTGGGGCCTGGCTGGACTGGGAGGATGCTTGGGGTTTGACCTGGAGGGGAGTGTGCTAGTTCGCCCTTCCTCCTCGGCTTCTTTGTTTTGCCATGCTGTAGGGACCTCTACCTCTGGAGTTCCAACTCCAGCCCTGGACCTGGTGCTACTCCTGCCAGGTGATTACACCATTTTTCAGCTCCCCAACTGTGAATGGACTGTGACTTTTGAAACTGGTAAGTTAAATCTTTCCTCTCTAAGGTTGCAGGTGTTGGGTATTGAGTCACAGTGACAAAAATGTAACTAAACCCCAACATCCGCAGATTACTAAGAGCCTGGAAGTGAACACAAGGGGAAGAAGTTGGGGCTGGGGCCTCACTGTTTCCTCTAAGGACACACACTCAGCAACCTGAGGAGCTCCTGCAGCCTCTCCGCTCGCACAGCACTGTGCAGGAGGACAAGCTCTGGCATGCAGGCCTTTGGTGGCCCACAGCAGTGGAGGGAGCAGGGGAAGATGGTGGCAGACCCCTTCCCCCCAGCCCTTGGCAGGAAAGACAGGGATTCCTCATAGGTAGGGTGGCTTTTCTCCCTTTCTGGAGGGCTGTGGTCAAGCAGTCCCCAGGTAGAAGGATCCAGCCTTTCCAAGTTGAGTCTTGGTGCCATCTTGAATCTGGTCCATATGGGGGACCGGGCGTATGACTTGGGAGCCAGTGTGGCATCACTTCTTCGTGGGTCTGGAGTGGGGTGGTAATATGGTAAGCCACCTGGAGGCCTGGCTGGTGCCCTTCCCCCCGAATAGGCTTTTGTCTGGGAGATTTTGCTTTCATGTGACCATTTTGTCTCTGTCTGCTGATTTTTGGTCAAGTTGTGGTTGCCTGTGAACTAGAGATTGTCAAACCCAGGAGCTGCCGGTTCCCTTGGTATTGGCTTCCTGGCAAGCCTGCCAAATACTAATACTAATGTCATTTTCAGTGCATATCGAATGCTCACTGTATGCTGGCCGTGAGCACATCCCACACGGCAGCTAGTAGGTCTCCATTGTGAAAAGAAAATTAGGCACAACCAGCTGCAGTAGTACTTGTCCATACTTCCAGCTACTCAGGAGGTTGCGGCAAGAGGAACACAAGTTCAAGGCCAGCCAGAGCCACTTAGCAATACCCTGTCTCAAGCAATGAAAGAATAAAAAAACAAAGCAAAACCAGCACTCACACATTTTTGGCTCCTATTCAGGCATCAGTATAGAATTGCACAATTCACTCGTTAGTGTAAGATCTCCATGGTGATCCTGTGTAATGGGGATTATCCTCACCTACGGGGAGGCTGAGACTTGGGGAGACCAGGTGATGTGGCCAAGGCCAGGAGGAGACGGAGCTGTGCTGTGCACTCATCCCCTGGGCTGTTGGGGCCTTGGGCCTTCCTCTGCCCTGCACTGTGCTCTCTTCCTACAGGAGCCTGAAGATGATCGGCTCCTGCTGGAGTAGGAAGCATCCCCCTGGGGACCCAGAGTGGTGACTTTATCCTCGCTTGTCTGTCACAGGGGGAAGGAAAGGCGTTCATTCTTTGTGTGTCCAGCCAGGCCTGGTGTGCAGGCCTGTAGCTCCAGCACTCTGGGAGGCTGAGACAGGAGGATTGTAAGATAGAGCCCAGACTGGGCAGTTGAGCACCTTAGGAGACACTGTCTCAAAATCAAAATTAAAAATGGTCTTGGGATGTAGCTCATTGTGAAGGCCCTGAGCTCAATCCCTGATATCGCACACACACAAGAATATTTTTGAAAGTTTTTTTTTTAATCAGTATTTGTGAAACAATAGTTTTCTTGCTGGTGTCTCTTCTCCATTAGATGGCTGGTTCCTAAACTGCTTCAGTAAGCATCGCCTCAGACAAGATCCTTCCTCCCATGCCCCGCGTCCATAAACTTACCTGTTTTCTGCGTACAGGTATGCAGTGGTGGTATATAATTACACCTGCTCCAGAGCCCCACATTTTACGTTCAGAACGTGGCCCTGCCATGTGGTCGAGATGTGACCGTGATCCTCTCACCACACCCCTTTCTGCTTCTGTTTTCTCATTAGAAAATGAGAATAAGTAGGGGCAGCCTCATAGGCTCTCATGGGAATTAAGGGAAGTGATTCCCGCGCAGTACTCCACGGGATCCTGCTCTTGTCAGTGTCACTGCAGCCACAGAACGCAAGGGGAATGGCTGCATGGAAATGGTGGTGAGGTGCCCTCACTTCCGTGATGGATGCTTTCCCTTCCTGCCCCCTGGGAATTCTGTGCCCCTCCCCGGGGTGTGTCTTCACTACCCAGCAGCCCCGGAGCAAAGAGTTCACATCCTGATTTATATGGGCTGATTAAAAACTATAGGGCGTGTTAAGAAAATTTATTCCAGTAAAAGTCACGTTGCCATTAGCCTCCCTCAGTACCGCTACACCTTGTTAGGAACACGTTGATCCCGTCATTCTTGCCATGGTTTGAAGCAGTTCCGCCTGACCTTGTTCCTGATTGTTATCATAGGGTATGATCGAAAAATATGGTGAATGCTGCAGCGAAGTACCACCCATGGAAAAGGGAGGTTCATAAAAATATGTTGGTGTGTCCTCATCTACCTTAGTCACTGAATCTGGCACTGTGTGACATCTAGGCCTTCCCCAAAGTCAAAATAACCATGAAAGGCAAATGTTTTGAGTGGGTTCAAGATATTGGGATAACTACAGCAACATAACTGTAGTCAGGAAACAGGAGTTCCCGAACTGCTTCAGGAAGGAGCAGGAATGATGGGATATGTGTGTGCAAAGCTTGGGGAAAGGGTATAAGGGAGCTTAATGCCAGTGTATCTTTTACTGTAATACATTGTTTTGAAGTTACGGTACCATTATCCCACTTTGTATGCTGGGTGATCAGAAATTGGTTTGACTCATTTCTTGGGTTGTCTTCCGCCCCAGTGAGGTAACCATAGCTCCAGGAGGACCTGGCGTGTGTCACTCCACCTGGTACTTGTCCCTGGGAGTAAAGCAGCAGACAGGACGGTGGGGTCCTTAGGAGCTCACAGCCTCACAGTACTGTAGGAATCATGGAAAAAGACAGAGCGAAGCCTTGGTCATTCTGGATGGTGCTGGAGGCAAAGGAAGGAAGACACGGGCCTAAGGCATCTCTGTGAGTCAGGGCGGGGTGGTGGCAGAAACTTCTTGCTACAAGGGTACCCCCCCCTCCACCTCAGGATGTGCTCTGGTGGGACGAGGAGTCAGTTTCTGTGCAGCTTGGTGGCAGTTCATCCCCTAAGATGTCAGAGGCCATTGAACACACGTAGTCTGGCTCACAGGTGGAGGAAGCTTCTTGTGGGTGGAGCCTGGAGCCCATGTGGCCTTTTTTCTCACCTTCTATTGGCCAGAACTTGATGCACAGTGGACTGCAAAGAATGCTAGGAAATGTGTTCAGCTGTAGGCCACAGTGGGAAATGGTTAAGCAGGCATATTTCCAGGGTCTTCACAATCTCTAATTTTGGAGAGTGAAGGTGTAGCTGTGTGTACCCACTGAAAGTTAATAAAGAATGATTGTAAGGTTTGGGGCTCTGGTAGGAACTCAGGAAAATAGGGGAAAGATGGCTGGCTTTTGGTCCTGAGGACCTCCTTCCCTGGCAGGAGCTCTGTGTGACATCTCTACAGACATGCCAGCCCGACTGAGTCCTCTGTCACTGGCCAGCAAGGTCCCACAGTCCATACTGTGGTTTTCTGTGGCCACCCCATCAGCCCCAGCTTTGGGTTTCTCAAAGAAGGACTCTCTGTTTTCCTTTGTGGTGTTGGAAGTTGAACCAAGGCCTTTGCACTGAGCTGTATCTGTGGCCCTTTCTTTTATTTTTTGATTTCGAAATAGGGTCTGACAAAGTTACTCAGTTGCCAGGCTGGGCTCAAACTTGAAATTTTTCTGCTTCAGTCTCCTAGGGCTGGAATTATAGATCTCTGCCACCATGCCTGGATAAGAATGGGCTCTTGGGAAAGGCTCCAGTTGGGCATGTCTCTGCAATGCCTTCACTCTTTTTTATTTTGTGGTGTTGAGGAATGCAGAGCAAGTTACATCTTCAGCCCTCTTTAAGGTTGTTGAGACAGAGTCTTACTAGGTCGCCTAGACTGGCCCTGAACTTGGACTCTTCTTGTGTCCGCCTCATAAATAGATTGGTTGCTTTCAAGATCAGCGTCTTCTAGTGTGATCATCTTGGGCTGAGCAGGCAGGGTGTTAGACGTGGTCTCCTATTGGGGGGTGGATGCCTGTGACAGATTAAATTGTGTGTGCCTCAAACTTCTGTGTAGAAGCCGTAACCTGCCAGGGCCTCAATGTGACTTTATTTGGAAACAACATATTTTGTATATGGGCTTAAGTTAAGATGAAGTCACTGGAATACGGTAGAGTCCTAACCCTAATTACCTGTGTCCTTATGAGAACAGGGGAAACATGCAGAGAAGACCACAACAAAGTGGAAGCCACGAGCTGGGTCTGGTGGCACAGGCCTGTAATCCCACCACTCTGGGAGGCTGAGGCAGGAAGATGCATGTTTGAGCACAGATGGGCAACTTAGCAACTTAGTGAAATCTTGTTCAAATTTTTAAATGAGGTGGGTGGAGTGCTGGGGATGTAGCTTGGTAGGAATACTCTGGGTGTTCAAAACCCTGAAACCACCAAAAAAAAAAAAAAAGGTGGAAGCAGAGACTGGAGAGGTGCAGTCACAAGCCAGGGTGAACCCAGATGCTGACCCCCACCCCACCCAGCAGGGAGGCATGGGACAGGTTCTGCCACAGAGCAGTCTGGCCCGTACCAACTTGAGTTTGGCCTTCTGGTCCCCAGAAACTCAAGACAAAGCACTTCCATCATTGAAGGCGATCAGGGATGCTTAGAGGCAGCCCTAGTGAACCACGCTGTCCCCTTTAAGGTCGAGGGGGTGCAGGACCACCAGCACAGGGACCGTGTCTTGCTACAGCTGGTCATGAACACTGTTGTTAGAGTCTCTGCTGTATCTGAAAAGTCTCGTCCCTCCCCTCCCGACCCCTCCCCTTTGGTGGTACTGGGGATCAAGGCCAAGGCCTTTGTACTGAGCTATGTCTGTAGCCCTTTTTAAGATTTTTAATTTTTTTTATTTTTTAGACAAAGTCTAAGTTGCCAAATTGCCCAATGAGATGTGGGGACCGTGGAGAGTGCTTTCTTGGGTTTGAATCCTGCTCCGTCTCTTACCAGCTGTGTGCCCATAGGCAAGGAGCATATGTTTGTGCCTCTTGTCTTTTCCACATTTGTAAAATGGGAAGACTGAGAGTACTGACCTTAACAGGACTGTCATGAGGATAGACCCCTTGGAAAGGCCCCAAGTGCACACTATGGAAATGTTTGCTGTGGGGTCGTGGCTGTCTCTGTCTGTCTGTCTGTCTGTCTGTCTGTCTGTCTGTCTGTCTCTCTCTCTCTCTCTCTCTCTCGTGCACCTTGAATCCACTGAGGACCACGGTTGCTCCAGGTCTCTGGACTCCTGTGGTGTGGAATGTGCATATAGATTTCTCTGGATTTGGGCAAACCAGGTGTCTTAGTTACTTACTCATGGATGTGACAGAATATGCAGATCTACAGGTGAAGGGAGGAAAGATTCATTTAGCTCACAGTTTCAGGCAGTCTCACACAGTCCCTTCATAGGGCAGCCGGGAAGGTGAAGGCACATGGCAGAGGCTGGAGAGCTACTCAGACGGGGCAAACGGAAACCAAGTGAGGGGCAGGAGCAGAGCCATGTCTGGAGACTCCGGCAGGGCTGGGGCTTTCCCAGGAAGAAGCTGCAACAATGTTTCATCTTTCTTTACTTCAAGCTACTAGTTGGGCCCCCTCCCAGGGCAGGCATCCCTTCCCAGTCCCATGTCCCATCCACACACACCTCCAACAAGCCTATAACACCTCAGAGGCAGATGGGCACCCCTCTCTCTCAAGTTATCACAATCTTTCCCAGTCAATTCCTGGTCAAACCCCAAGCATCTGCCCCTTCCAACCAGGCTATACTGCCCAATAATGCAATTATCCCATTACATCCAACTACATGAGTTTGGGTGGGACATTCCACATCCGAAACATAGCACCCAGCCTACAGCTATACGAGGCCATCAGTACAGGCAAGAAGAGGGGGGCCACTGGCCTGAGGCTACACTGTGCTCTGAGACGCAGAGGCCAGCTGCTGGTTGCATCTGTCCCTTGATGCTGAGTCTGGGGGTGAGGGGGTGGGTAAAGGCGTCTCCCTTTGCTGCCGGGGCTTCTGAGTCAGGGTTCAGGACATGTCTGTACAATGTCCCCAACTCTCAGACTGTGGACTGTTAGAACTAGGCTGTGCAGCGGGAAGGTTGCTGCCAGTGAGTATGCAGCGTTTCATCTGTATTTACAGCCACCAGGTCAATCTCAGTACTGCTTTAGCTCAGATCAGCAGGGGCGTTAGGTCTCCCAGGAGTGAGGATCTAGGCTGCATGCTCCTCATGAAAATCCAATGCCGGATGATCTGAGGTGTAGCCGAGACCCAATGCTAACTCTGGGGAGCAGCTGCAAATACAGATAAACATGATGAGTCGCATAATTATTCATTATCTGTCACAGTGTAATTATAGAAAAAAAGCACACAATAAATATAAGGTGCTTGGTTCTTTCCCAAACCATCCCCTTCACCCTGTCTATGGGAAAATTGGCTTCCATGAAGTTGGTTCTGCTGGCAGTGGGACTTGAGACTGCTGACCTATATGATCCTCCAGAGTGACGTGTGAGAAGGGGGCTGTGATGAGCATTTCTCCCACCTGTCCGAGAGTGGCCATGGACTGCTGCACAGCAGGCCACTGTGTGACTTGTTTTGTTTTGGAGAGTACTATGTAGTTTGATTTAGATCCAGTAGTCCTAGTGACAGGTGTGAGTTCAGGAAGCAGGGCCCTGTCTGCCCAGGATTGGGGCATTCCTAGTACACAGCCCTGGCCTGGCCCATGGTGGGTATTCCTTGGATACCTGGTCAACATACCAAGTGGGAAATGGGTCTGATGGCCCTGATCCTTGTGTCCTTGCTCTTTGTCCTGACAGTGGTAGTGTCTGGGATTAAACCAGAGCATCATGTGTGTATTATATATTGTATATTGTGGTCATGATTGAACCTGAGGCCTTCACACCGAGCTGTATCCCCAGTCCATTTTTTGTTTGTTCTTTTGTTTGTTTGAGACAGGATCTCACTGGGTCACTAAGATGCCCAGCCTGGGCTTGTTCTTGTGACTCTTCTGACTCAGTCTCCCAAAGTACTGAGATTACTGGCCTGTACCACCAGGACCAACTCTTTGATGCATTGATCTTTCCTTTTTTTTTTTTTAAGTTTCAGTTTCATTGATATCTGCTCTTATTTTTATAATTTTCTTCCTTCTACTACTTTGGATTTGACTTGTTTTTGTTTTTCAAGGACTTTGAACTGCATCATTAGATCATTAATTTCACATTGCTGATTTTTTTTTCTTATGTGCACTCATGGCTATGAATTTTCCTCTTAGTGCTGCTTTCATTGTATCTCACAGATTCTGGTACAAGGTGCTTCCATTGTTATTTGACTTTAGGAAGTTTTGATTTCTTTCTTGGTTTCTTCTGTGATTCATTTCTTGTTCAATAATGTGTTATTTAGTCTTTATGTATTTGAATAGTTTTTGTACTTTTGCTATTGATTTCTAGTTTTATTCCACTATGATCTGAAAGTATGTGGGGAATGATTTCAATTGTTTTGTATTGATTTAAGCATATCTTAAGCATGTCTTATATCCATGGATATGGTCTATTTTATAAAAAGTCCCATGTGCTGCTGAGAAAAAGGTGTGTTCTGTTGATGTTGGAAAGAATAGTCTGTAGATAGCTGTTCAGTTCATTTGCTCTATGGTGTGATTTAACTCTGATGTTTCTTTGTTGATTTTCTGTCTGGTTGATCTGTCTAGTGGCTGAAGTATTGAAGTCTTCTAGTATGATTGAACTGGAACCTATTTGGTCCTTCATGTCCAATAGTTTCCGTTGTGTATAACAGGGTGCACCTACATTGGGCACATATATGTTTGTAATTGTAAGCTCTTCGTGTCGGAATATTCCTTTTACTGGTGTACCTCTTTGTCGCTTCTGATCTGCTTTGGTGGGAAGTCTGCCATGTCTGAAATAGTATAGCTACTCCTGTTTGTTTCTGGGCTCTCAAATTGCCTGTATCCCATAGTGCATAGTGTTAGTTTCCAGTCTTTTACTGTCAGTCTGTGTGCCTGTTTGTGGGTCTAGTGTGTCTCTTGCAGACAACAAATAGTTGGGTTTTGTTTTTTGATCCACTCTGCCAGTCTTTTTCTTTCAATGGATGAGTTAATACCATGAGTATTGAAGGTGATTATTGTAAGATTGTTACCAAGCAAGTCCTTGACCTGTTCTACTGTTAGTTCTCTGCTTTTTCTTTCTGTTATACTTTTTTTTTAGATATTTCCTTTTCTCTGTGTTCATTGGTGTTACTTATGCCTCCGTCTTTAAGATGCCTTGGAGTATTTTCCGCAGTGCTGGGCTAGTGGTTACAAATTTCACTAGAGATTCTTGGTCATGAAAAATTTTTAATTCCTTTTCAATTTTCAGAGATAACTTTGCTGGATACAACAACCTGAGTTAACACTTGTTGCCTTTTAAAGCTTGAAAGATTTTGCTCCAGGTTCTCCTGACCTTTAAAGTTTGCATTGAGAAACCTGCAGTGATTCAAATAAGTTTCCCTTGGTAAAATTAATGTCTGTTTTTCTCTTGCTGCTTTTAATTTCCTTTATGTTGGATTTCTGATTTCTTAAGGGTTTTTGTGGGGAGGTTTTTTTGTTTTGTTTTGTTTTGTTTTTTTGAGACAGGATCTCACTCTGTAGCCCAGTCTGATCCTGAACTTACTATGTAGTCTAGGCTAGCCTTCCACTCATGGCAATCCTCCTGCCTCAGCCTCCCAAGTACTGGAATTATAGGCATGTGCTACCATGCCCAGCTTTATGTGGTGCTGGGGAATTGAACCCAAGGCCTTGAGCTTGCTAGGCAAGCTCAGATTTTGACTATGATATGTCATGGCAAGTTTCTTTGCTGGTTGATGTTATTTGGTGTTCTATAAGCTTCTTGTACCTGACTATTAATTTCATTTCCTAGATTCAGAAATTTTCTTGTATGATTTCAGTGAATACATTCTTTACACCTTTGATTCTGTCCTCTGCTCTTTCTCCCACTCCCGCAATTCTGAGATTGGGTCTCTTTAAATCATCCATCAGCTGTTGTATCCAGCTACTTTGCTCATTTCTAATTTTGGAGTCTTGCCTAATTATAGCATTTGTTTCCTCAGCCTCTTCTTCAAGGTCTGGAATTCTGTCCTCACAATGTTCAATTTGACTTACCCTGCTTTTAAAGGTCTTTTCCATGTCCTCAATTTCAGCTAGATTAATTTTCAGAATTTCTACTTCTCTATGAAAATATTCCTTCATATCTTGCATTTCCTTATTTACTTCAGCCAACTTTTTATTTGTGGCTTCCACATGCTCAGTAAGCTGTGTATCCATTAGGACCACTATTTGCTCAGTAAGTTCTTTAAGCCTGCTGACTGCTTGCCTTTCTTTAAGAATATCTTGTTTGACTCATTTATTTGCTCTTTGACTTCCATGAAGGAAATTACACTATTTCAGGGCCCATGACAATAGTTTCTGGGGATTTGGGAGTTTCTGTGTGTGTCCTGTTGCCTTGTCTTCCCATGTTTCTGTTGTAGAGGGACTTCACTGTAAGGGCCTAGCCAAGAGGTCTCTGTGAATGAGTATGAGCTGGAATTCCTCTGACTTGTGTGCTGGGAGTAGGCAGTGACCTAACAATCCATTGGACTCTGAGGTGTCTTGTCCACCCCCAGCCTCCTCAGCAAAGCTCTCCCACCTGTCCTGGCTTCCCTTTCCTGAGGGTGGCGCTCTCTACCCTCACGACACCTTACCCATTCTGAGGGTTGATGGCCTTTCTCTCTGGTCTGCAACTATATCTTGTGCCAGTTTCTTTCTGGGTACTGTTTAAGAACATCCCCCAAACCCTAGTGTGCCTGTCTGAGCCTTCTTCTACTCTAACCAATTCAGGCTTGAACTCTTCTTTTAATAAAATGGCTCCTGCCTACATCACTGCCCGTTACAGTTGCCAAGCACTGCCTCTCCCAAGCCAGGGGTCTAGATTCCAGAGGCCTTTTCTAGGGGAAGCTCTCTGTGTGTTTGCAGTGTGCACTTTCTACTGGCTTGTTTCTGGAGGCTGGGCCTACCAGATGCCATCAGTTGCCACTTCTCCCAGTTCTGCAGTTACCTAAATCTGAGGTTCTGGGTTCCGGAGTGGGTTTTCCTCCCACCTGTGGATGCTGGTGGCTCACAACTATTTGCAGTCAGTCTGGGACAGCTTCCTGGGCAGCTGGGGTTTTCTTTCCCCTGCTTCTGGTGTTTCTTCAGAATTTCTGACCTTCCCCTGGCTTCCTTTCAGTTGTTAGGGTGTTCCTCCACCTCCTAGCCACATTGAACAGGATGTTTTTGACTATAATCTCTACCTTTTCCATGGGTCTATGAGGAGACATTGTGCAGCTCTGTTACTCAGCCACCATCTTGCCTATTCTCCTAGTTATTTGTACTTTGGGATATAAATATGTAAATATCATATGGTTTATGTATTACTTGTGTCTTATTCCTTTTGATTAGCATTATGGTCTAAAGGTATATCCATTTTCCTACATATAACTTAAATTTACCATTCTTTATGGCAGAGTAGTATTTCATTGTGTGTGTGTGTGTGTGTGTGTGTGTGTGTTTGTGTGTGTGTTCACTACATTCTCGTTATCCATTCATCTATTGATGAACATACAGACTGCTTCCAGGATTTAGCATTTAGGAGTTGTGCTGATATGCATGTATCTGTTATATGTGTGGGAATGCAGATAGTTTACAGATCCTTTTCATATAAGGCCTCCTGTCTCAAAACATAGATGTGGCTCTGACTCAAGATTAGGGATCTGTTTATTACCTATGTAATCAGATGGCACCAATCTTTCTACTATGCCAAATGGAAAGGCCACAGGTGGCAAAAAAAAAAAAAACAATGAAGTTGTTAACATAGTTTTAGGTAATCTTCTGGAGTCAGATAATGGGTGGAGGGCATCAATAAGAAACTATATTTTCAGGGCTGGAGGAATAGCTCAGAAGTTAAAGCACTTGCCTAGCAAGCTCACAGCCCTGGGTTCAGCTCCCCAGCACCACATAAGCTAGGCATGGTGGCACACACCTATAATCTCAGTACTAGGGAAGCTGAGACAAGTGGTTTATCATGAGTTTGAGCTCAACCCGGGCTCCATAGTGAGTTCAGAACCAACCTAGACTACATAACAAGACCTTGCCTCACACACAAAAGAAACCCTATTTTAAAAAAAAGTTGGATTTAACCTGATTCAAAATACTTAGTACATGTTAACCCATCACTTGTGTAAATTCTCCTGAGCATGCCTTTCTCAGTACATATTCTTGCTTTCCCTTGACTATAAAAACCTTGCTGTTAGAATTATCTGTCCATGAGAGGGCTCCGTGAGTCTACCTGAGTAGATGATAGTCCATCTGAATGGACACTAGCTGTGCCTCAGATCAAGACCCTGCCCAGCTTTTTCTTATGCTGGCCACCACATGACATCTTTAAGACTTTTGGAAAGATACCCAGAAGAGGTATCGCTGGATTGAGTGGATCTTCTATTTTCAGTTTTTTGAAGAATCTCCATAATGATTTCCATAGTAACTATACTAGCTCATAGTCCCACCAAAAGTATAAAAGTATTCCTTTTCCCCCCAGCCTTACCAGCATTTGTTGGTTTTAAGTTCTTGATGATAGTCATTTTTTATTCTTTTTTTTTTTTTTTGGTATATGTTTGCACTACAAATTCATTTACATATTGATTACATGCAGCTTGGTGGATTGGTGTACACATATAGCTTTTGAAGTCTTCTCCCCTCTTTCCCTCTCCTACCCCATTCCTTCCTTTATCATAAAATCTTCTTCCCATTTCTGAGAAGTCTAACTTTCCACTTTCTATCCTGTCTCTTATATTTTGCTCTTTTAGTCATTTGTATTTTGGTTTTCTTATATAAGAGAAATAATTAACCTCTGATTTATTTTGCTAAGCATTATGGTCTCAAGGTGGACCCATTTTGCTACAAATGCTTCCAATCTATAGTTATGATAGCATAGACTTCACTGTGTGTATATACATTTTCATTATACATTCATCCATTGACACACATATAGGTTCTTTCTAACATTTAGCTTTTCTGTTTGTTTCTTTTTTTTTTCTTTCTTTCTTTGTTTCTTGATACAGGTTTTCTCTATATAGCCCCAGGCTGGTCCTGAGCTCACTGTGGAGGCCAGGCTTGCCTTGGACTCACTGCATTCCTCCTGCCTCAGCCTCCCAAGTGCTGGGATTACAGGTGTGCACCACCACACCCAGCTTATGTGGTGCTGGGGAATCAAACTCAGGGACTCCAGACTTAGCTATTGTTAGCCACTGTGCCATTCCTCCAGCCCCATTTTATATTTTCAACAACCATTTTTTCACATTCTCATTTTTTCCAGTTTCAAATAAAAGAAAAGTTCGGAGAGGAGCAAATTTGATTATTAGGAAGCTGAGCAAAATGTTGTATTTATTGACTATTCTTATTTCTGTTCTGCTTACTTTTTGGTGGAAAACAGGGCATAGGCAAGTGAGCTGTCACTGGATTGCACTCCCCACTTTTTGTCACCTCTGAGTTACTCTATGTCCTCTGTCCCCTTTGCCCCAACCCCTCGGGTTGGCCTTCTTGTCTGTGTCTAGAGGGCCTTTGTTTATTGACATTAACCTTCTATTATATGTGATGCAAATACATTGTATCCTTGACTTATTTTTAACTTTGTCTATTATTATGTCCTTTAATTTTCAGAAGTTTTTTAAAATATGACTTTGAAAAGAAGTAATATTTCAAAGCAAAACCAGTAGTACTACAGTACCTGTGAATCTGCCTGCCTCTCTTACTTGTTTTGCACAAGAACAACCTGCATGAACAGGAACTGGCATTTTCCATTTCGTTCAGAACCTCTGCCTGGTCTGTCTTCAGTCTGTCTTGAATGCCCCTGAGGCCCTGGTACAAGGGGCCATCTGTTCGGCATTTGGCTCAGCATTGCTATTTCCCTTGGCATCTCCTTTGTACCTTATTTTTGTGCATTAGTTACCTGATCTGTGTACATTCAAAGGGTTACATCACATGCTTAAGATAATGTGAGACACAAACCCTTCCTAATAGATCATGTGAAATAATACATCGTCCCTGCCTTCTAAATGAAGCATTGCTTTTTATAAAAATGCATTTGAAATATGTAAATAGCGAACTGCTTATAAGAAGGGCACAAAGTAAACAGTCATAAGCAGGTCAGGGATGTCTTCTCTCTAATATTCCTAGGTCAGTCTCCTTAATTTGCTCGTTGACCTGGGTGTGCAATTGCCGAAGATCCCATTTCAGGATAACACACTGGGCTTCAGACTGCCCAACAGGTGCCCACCCTGGTGTCCCGTGTAGCTGCCATCACCCGGTGTTTTGGGGATAACAGCAACAGGGTGTAGTTGGGGATAACAGCAACAGGGTGTAGAAGAGTGACAGATGTCAAGTAAGAGAAGGGCCTCGCTGCCACCCGGCTGCCACTGAATGAGGTATGCTGGCATCTTGCTGGGGGCAGCCCAAAGGCAACCGTAGTCTGAAGAGAAACAAATGAACTTGGGAAAAGGAGGAAGGATGTGGTGGGCAGGGGAGGGGTGTCTGTCTCGAGCAGGAGCAGGTCTGTGCTTTATCTTTACAGTCCCAGGTGACCTGGCAACTTTAGATCAAAGCTAGAAAGCAGTGTAGGGAACCTGTAAGATTTTGCAAGCATTAAACGTGTTGTAGGTAAGAGAAAACAAACTACCTGCTAAAACAAAAGTGAACTTTATAGCTAAAAATATGTTATGGGCCAGGCCTAGTGGTATAGGCCTGTAATCCCAGCAAGAGGATCACAAGTTTGAGCCTAGCATGGATAATGTAGCAACTTACCAAAACCCTGTTTCAAAATAATTCTTTTTAAGAAGATGAGCTGGGGATGTAGCTCGGTGCGAAGGCCATAGGTCCACCCCCAGTACTGCACACAGTAATATCAGTGGGATTGGAGGGGGCATAGCTCAGAGGCGGGGTGCTTGTTTGCCTGTCATTTGTGAAGCCCTGTGTTCAAGCCCCACTACCACGCACATACACACAAACGAACACAAGCTCCCGTGCAGGTTTGCATATGCACACATATACCTATATGTACATACAGACATGTGTGTTTGGATGGGCTTATGCATACCTGTTAATTTTGCAAGATTCTTTTTTTCAGCCAATATGCGAATATGGGTTGGATTTGGGTTGATGCCTTAAGGTCACCACACATCACTAAGGCTATTTACAGAGCGAAGTTGGATTTACTGTAAGAGATATAAAAACTCCTCACTGTGAGGCTGTGAGGGCAGCTGTTGGGGGCGGCGGGGGGTTGGGGGGGAGTCCCTGACCAGGAATTCCCACCCAGGGAAGTTTCTTTAATGAACTTCTGGCTCTCTTGTATCTCCAGGTGGGCCTTGGGATTGATGCGGTCATCCCAGGTCCGTGATTTATGCAGCCTTTTGGGTCCAGTTGGTTCAGTGTTGGTCAGAAACCACTGAGTGTAGGTTAGTTTCTCCTCCCCACTTTGTCCCTTTGTGTGGGCAAAGCCGCCAAAAGTTTGACCAGGGAGCAGGAAGAACAAAGTAGCTGCTGGTCAATTGCTGAGTCGGTCCTCAGCTAACGTCGGTTTCCCGACCTAACTCTACCAGGTCCCTCTTCCTGCCTTAGCCTGCCTGCCGTTTCACCTTCCCTCACATGTACACGTGTGTTAGATTCTTATTCTGGGTTAAATTGTCACTTTTGTAATAATCATCTTGTTTTGGTGCCTGACAGCTTTAAAATGGCACACCACACCTTTGTGCCCTTGTGATCTGAGGACACCTCTCGTAAGGCCTGCTTTAGTACACAGAACGTGGTAGAAGGTCCTGGGGGCCAGCAGGCTACACGCGTGCTGCGTACTCACAGTACTGCTGAGCTTCATTGCAGCGCTCGCTGCACAGTAACTGCTGCATAGTATAGTGCTGCATAGTGCTCTGAGCCAAGCTTGAGGGGAGATTCTGGTCAGAGCTCAGAAGGCCAGAATGCTGATAGAAGAGTGGATTGGAAAGGTCAGGCTCAAGAAGTTTCAGATGGGAAGGAGGACTGTATTGACAAGTGGCCTAAAGGCCGTATGTGCTACACTCTGGCAAAGAGTTTGTCAGCATTTTGCCCTTGTCCAGAGACTTTGTCTGAAATTGAGATTAAGGGTGGTAGACTGCTTACTCTGGTAGAGGAAATCTCAAGGCAGACTGAAGTTAAAACTGTTACATGGCTACTGTTTGCGGCTTTTAGCCAGCTTTATAGTGAAGGATAGGAGATAGTGGCAGAGAGAACAGATGTAAAAAGCTCACAGTCTGGAGTAGAAAAACATATGGTTGTTCAAGATACATTAAACAGAAACCGAGAAGTTGGAATCAGGAATGTAAGAAAGAGGCCTTCAAAGTGACTCAGGAATCAGCAAGATCTCACCCTTTGCCAAAAAAAGAGTGCCAAAGCAAAAGATCTTGTCCTGTGAAGAGTTCCCCAGGACTCCCAATAGAGCCAAAGAGGGAAGTGTTTGCTGGAGTGCAGATTCCTAGAATTCAGCAATCCAGGCACTCAGAAGCTGCTGGAACCGTGGCACAAAGGAGCCAGATTCCTGCTCAAGCCAGTGGCAGATCTTGGAGACGTCTCCGTGATCCGAGCTTTACAAGCTGGCAGAGCCCAAGAGTTGTGGGTTCATGGAGGCTTCCACCCAGGTTTCAAAAGAAGGCCTTGGAGGCCAAGCAGTGTGCCCCTGGGAGGGCAATGTGTGAAATTGTGAAGAAGCCTAGGGTCCAGTGGAGAGCCTGAACATTTGGAGAAGCCGGGAGCATGGATTGTCAGCTGAGAAACGCAGCAGGCCGTGAGTGGATGCAGCCCAAAGGAGGGAAGATGGAGGTGGCAGTCAGCAGCAACGCCACAGGGTTGGGACCACCCAAGCCCCTTGGAGTTCATGCCTCACCAGCATTTACCCAGTTGCTGGACATGGAGCTACAGGATTTAACACTTGCCCTGCTGGATTTAGGAATTGTTCTGGTCCTATTGCCTTTTATTACCTTATTCACCCCTTTTGGAATGAAATTGTTTACCCTGTGCCATATTACGTTGGAAGTGCTTAACTTTTTGGTTTGAACAGGAGCTCACAGCTACAAGTTTGTCTTACATCTCAGAGGAGACTATGGACTTGGAGTTTCTTTAGCAGTGCTGAAACTGTTAAGACTTTGGTGACTCTTGGAGAAGGACTACTGCATTTTGCATGGGGAGAAGGACGTGAGTCTTCTGGGGGCCAGGGGTGGAATGTTGTGGTTATGATCTGGAGTGTCCCCCAAAAGTCTCATGTATTTTAATGTAACCATGTGATATTGGTGGATTGTGGTCTGGTCTGGAGGGGTGGATTGCAGTTAAGTTAGGATTAAAGGTGCGTAGTGGCCGCACCTGGATGCAGGAGCGACTGGTTACTGGGCGGAGACCTGAAAGGATATGTAAGCTGCACCTGCCTTCCTGGAGGACAGGGACTGGTCTCAACTAGCCTCAGCTTGTCTTCCTGTTCATCCAGGGATGCTGCCTCCACCTCTGTCGGTGCCATGTACTTCGATGGTTGCCGGCCACCCCTGAATGAACTGTGACCTTCGAGACTGTGAGCTAAAATAATCTTTCCTGAGTTTGTGGGTGTCGGGTATTGAGTCACAGCAATGAAAAAGTAACTAAGACAACTCTGGTCAAGAGCAAAATACGAACACTTTTTTTTTTTTGAAACAGGGTCTCTCTATGTAGTACAAGCTGGTCCTGAACTCTCTATAGTCCAGGTGGCTCTCTTACTCATGGGAATCCTCCTGTCTCAGCCTCCTGAGTACTTGAATTAGAGGCATGCACTACCACACCCAGCTTATGAGGTGCTGGGAAATCTAACTCAGCCTCACACTTGCTAGGCAATTGCTCTAACCATTGTGCTATTCCTCCAACCCCAACACACTTTTTGCCAGAGCATAGCACACCTGGTTTTTAATTGCCAGTGAGTCCTCCTTTCCATCTGAAATTTCTTGAGCCTGGCCTTTAAATTCACACTTTGATCAACATTCTGATCTGAGCTCTGAGTATAATCTCCCAACAAACTCGGTTCATGACATTCTAAGGCTTGTCTACCTGGCATCTTTAAACCTTTCCAAACTTCTGCAAACCAGTTCCAAAGGCTTCTAAACCACATTGTCAGGTAAAGTCACTGTATTGGTGCCATTTTGGTACCAATTTATGTCTTTCTTGTTGCTGGGACAGAATATCTGGCATCTAAAAGTTTAGGGAGGGAAGATTTATCTTAGCTCATGGTTTCAGAAGGTCACATCAAGGCATACCAGGGCAGCCGGGAATGGTAAAAGCACATGGCAGAGCTGTAGCCAGAGAAAAGCTCTTCACAGCATGGCAGACAAAAAGCCATGTGAGGCATGAAGGATGGAGCCGCCTTTCCTATTCCTGTCCTGGTAATCTGCCCCTATGGAGTCAAGCCCCCATATTCTGCACCCTTACCAGGCTCCACCTGCCAACAGCACATTGGTATTTTACACCTTCCAGATACATGAGGCTTTCTGCTTGTTTATTGTCTGTTAACGCCACCCCCTACTTCCATGTGGTTGTCAGAGCTACTGCAGTGCCGCCTCTTGTTCACCAGTTTTGAGTGGAGACCTGGCAGCGTTATTGGTTCTGCTTTTCCTGCAGGTGGAAGTCACTGTCCTAGCTGATAATGACCTCGACTCTCGGTCCCGCTACCTCATTCAGGTTCACCCTGAATGTGGGAGGGGGGCTGCCACAGCAGCTAAGGTTAATATACATGGGCATTGCTTTGTCTCCCCCTATGTGTGCTGCATTCTAACCTGGTAGTGATCTTAATGTTCAGTGGTGCTTTTAAGGTATCATCAGAGCTGGGCCCCATGGCACAGGCCTGTAATCCCAGCGTTCTGGGTGGCTGAAGCAGGATTGCAAACTCAAGCCTGTGAAAGGAGGCAGTAGGGTTATAGGCAGTCAAGAGATATAGAGTCCCCCAGAAACAGAGAATTTACTGGAAGGCAGCTGGTTATAGCCGTGACAGTCTGTAGCTGACCATTCCCTAGAACTTAGTTAACAGAACGATCTTTAAGGGAGAAGTAGTGAAAGGTGGGCTGCAGCAGCAGGTTTAAGGGTGAAGAACCTAGCAACCAACCTTAGTAACCAAATGCTTAGCATGGGACAGCCCCTTACCCAGCTACACAATAAAAACTCCTAGACAGCCAGCCACAGGGGCAACCCACATTTCCAGGTCCTTCTTTCTAGCAGAAGCTCTACTGGGAAACCCACATTTCTGGCTCCTCCTCTGGCTAGCCAAAACTTTACCCCATCTTTCTTTCCCCCTTTTGGAAGTTTCCCAATAAAGCCCTTTCTTCACAACCTGCCTCCCGTCTTCGCTACTTATCCTCCCAGCCTGTGGAGACAGGAACTTGGTGCGGAGGCCCATGGGAATTAGGGACTGGCACTGCAGTGACGAGCAAGCCCACGTTGGGCAACTGAGTGACTTAGCAAGACCTTCTCTCAAAATCAAAAGTAAGTCATTGGGGGCATAACTCAGGGATTAGAGAGCTTGTCTGGGAATCACAGGGTCCCAGGCAAGTCACACCACATAATAGCTGGGTGTGATGGCACATGCATGTAATGAGACAGGAAGATTGCTGTGAGTATGAAACCAGCCCAGACTACACATTAAGACCCTGTCTCAATAAACAAGTAGGCTGAGGACATAGCTCAGTATGATGGCCATCGGCTTGATCCCCAGAACCATAAAAGAAGCAGGGGAAGTTACATAGCTAGGTGTGGTAGCACATGCCTATAGTCTCAGCATTTGGGAGGCTAAGGCCCGAGGATCACAAGTTCAAGGCCAGACTAGGCAACCTAGCAAGATTGTGTCTCAAGATAAAACTAAAAAGAGATAAGGATGTAGCTCTGTGAAAGGCCTTGGGTTCAATAAGAGAGAGATAAACTGTCCAACCTGTGTGCACACGGAGAGACTGGTGTTTCTACTTGTAATTGTGAAGAGCCCTCTGGCCTTGGCTTGGATTCCAAGGACTTCATCTAAATCCCAACTTTTTCCTTCAGGATAAATCCAAAAAATGAAATTTCTTCTACTTCATCTTTCCTTGTCACATGTTAGGTTGTTGGCTCCTTCTGTGGCTCAGAGGAACGGAGGGAGCCCCATCACCTCTGTGACCCCAGAAGACAGTCTTTGAGCGTGGTGGCCTGGATGTCTTTCTGCTCACCACTGGGTCCTTGCTGGGGGAGCCGCATGGCCTCCGGCTATGGCATCATCTTGGTAAGTGCCTGCCTTGTGCTGCCGTGTTTCTCCTTTGCAGTTAGCATCCTGACAAGTGTCACTGCAATAGTCACAATTCCTCCTGCCAAATAGTAACAGGTGACTATTAAATGTATGCGTTAAAGCTGTCTGCAGAGAGTAAGCCCTGAAAAGAAAGTGGAAAATTAACAGTAGAGCTTTAATGAACCTGGAGCCTTCACATTGAGATACAACCCAGCTTTTTTTTTTTTTAATTCTGTTTAAATTGCCTAGGCTGCGCTCAAACTTGTGATCCTCCAGCCTTAGCCTCCCAGAATGCTAGGATTGGAGGCGTGCAACACCACATCTGGCAACAATAGAATTTCTGGGTGGCAGAATGACAGATGTTTTGTTTTCTCTCATTTTATTTTCATTGTCATGATTGCAAATAGCTAGCTAGTAATAGCAATGAAATACCGCTTAATAGTGCTATAAAATAAGTGTGTCTAAATACAGAAAAAAAAAATCTCCAAAGCATAAATTTAGTAAGCCGTTGGCCACTAGATTGACTTTGGGCCAAAACTAAAGGCTTAAGGAGAAGGGTAAGAATGTCATTACCTTACAGGATGGTAGCAGGGAGTCAGGTGAATGGTTAATGATAGCAGCGGTAAACCTGTCTGTGGTGGGTCTAAATGGTCTTAGTAGAGCTCAGAGAATCTCAGAATCTTCCTCAGCAACATTCTGAGGATTAGATGATAAAATTAATTTAAGGATGAAGACTCATTGGCCTGGGGTCTGGGAGGTGGGGAAGAAGGGAATGAGACGAAGCACCCAAGGTTGTCCGAGAGCAGTTGCTACATGTTGGCCACTTGAGGAGAGAAGGCACTCTGCCTGAAAGTATTGGGAAAATGAGCTTTTCCCTGCCAGGCCCAGTCCACAGGGCAGGGGAGCCTCGGAGCTTCTTGGTTGTGCCCATTCCGTTCAGGTTTATGAAACAGTTCAAGAACTATCATTCTGGTTTTCTTATTAAATTGGATGGTGAACAACAAGCATTTGACAAAGTGCTTGACATCATTAGTCATCAGAAAATGCAAATTAAAACCACAGCAAGGTCACTGTACCACCCACCTGAATGGCTGAAATTAAAACCTGTGATGAAACCAAGTGTGAGGGAGGGTGGGGAGCAGGTCAGCCGCTGATGGGAACCAAATTCACACAGCCACCTTGGAGAACCGTTTGGCAGTTTCCTTTTAAAATTAAGTGTACATCTGCCACATGGCCACAAATACCAGTCCTAAATAGTTACCCAAGATAAATGGAAGCATACATGCACTCTAAGACATGTACGCATTTCACAGCTGCTTGGTTAGTACTAGCCCCACACTAGAGCAACACAAGCGACCCTCCAGCAAATGAATAAACAAACATTAGCACCAGCACAGCCTCAGAAATGTCAAGGAGTAAGTTTCAGACTGCTGCAGTCAAGTGGCAATTGCAACAAAGCAAGTCACACAAAACATTTACTTCTCTGTGCCTGTAAAATTTATACTGTGGTGTTTGCTAGCACTTTGTCTAAAAAATGATGTTATCTTAAAAATATTTTACTGCTTAAAAAAATGTTGGGGCTGGAGGAATAGCACAGCTGTAAGAGTGTTTGCCTAGCAAGTGCAAGGTCCTGAGTTCAATTCCCCAACACCACACAAGCTGGGCATGGTGGCACGTGCTTATAATCCTAGCACTCGGGAGGCTGAGAAAAGAGGATTGTCTTGAGTCCAAGGCCAGCCTGGACTTCATAGTTCAGGACCAGCCTGGGCTACAGAGCAAGACCTTGTCTCCAATAAATGAATAAAAAAATAAAGAGTAAGTTGATTGTTTGATTTTTTTTTTTTTTTTTTTTTGCATGTGGCAGGTCTTGGCTCCCTGCTGCTCACTGACCAGGGAGGTGATTATTGAAGTTTGGGTGGCTGTGGAAATTTCTTAAAATAAGGCAACAATGAAGTCTGCGCCATTTAACTCTTCCTTCCACATAGATTTCTCTGTTACATGTGATGCTGGTTGATAGCATTTTACCCACAGGAGTATTTCTTTCCAAGGTGAAGTGAACCCGCTGAAACTGTGCTACTTTGTCAACTGAACTTATGATATTTGCAATCTGGGTTGTCACTTCAAAACAGTGCTAACAGCATCTTCAGGCATAGGTATCTTCCCTAGAAGCCTTTCCCATCCTGCTTTCCCAGAAGGCAACTCTTCTTCCGTTGATGTTGTATGACAACACTAGCAATTTGTCCTCTCCTGGGATCTACTTCAAATTCCAGCTCTCTTGCTGTTACCACCAGTCTCAGTTACTTCCTCCACCAAGGCCTTGACCCACCCCCCCCCCCAAGTCATTGGTGGGGATTGGAATCAATTTATTCCAAACTCCTTTTAATGTGAATATTTTTGTCTCCACCTACAGATCATGAACAGTCTTAACAGCTTCTGGAGTGGTGAATCTTTTCCAGAGGGTTCTGAGTTTACTTTGCTCAGATCCTCAAAGGAATCATGGCCGATAGCAGCTACCACCTTATAAAATTCTAATTCTGAAATAAGATGAGCCGGGCATGATGATGCACACCTATATTGCTTTATTTATTTGTTTTGGTTTGGTTTGCTTTGTTTTTGAGACAGGGTCTCACTCTGTAGTCCAGGCTGATCCTGAACTCACTATATAGCCCAGGCTGGCATTGTACATGTGGCAATCCTCCTGCCTCAGCCTCCTGAGTGCTGGGATTACAGGTGTGCACCATCACACCGAGTTTATGAGTGCTGCGGAATCAAATCCAGGGTCTTGTGCTTGCTAGTCAAACTCTTTAACCGATGAGCTTCACCCCAGCCCTGGCACACACCTGTAATCTCAGCACTGTGGGAGGCTGAGGCAGAAGGATCACACAACTTAGCGAGATCCCTGTCTCAAAAACTAAAATTAAAGGGGCCAGAGGTAGGGTCATAGTTCTGAGTTCAATCCTCAGTACTGGCCCCTTCACCCAAAAAAAGGACTTGAGACTTGAAAAACAAAATCACTTCTTGACCACAGGCTGCAGAACGGATGTCAGCAGATGTGAAAACAGTGTTAACCTCACCGTACATCTCTGTCAGAATTCCTTGGCGCCTGGATACGTTGCCAATGAATAGAAATACTTAGAAAGGAATCTCTAGCTGTGAAAATTCTTGACAGCATCATCTAGATAAAAGGCTGTCCCTGCTACATCAAGAATCAGCTGTGTCTCTGCCAGATCTCCTGGGGAACCTACTGCAGCCCCGGTTCTCCCTGCACTGCTGTGTCACAGAGACAGCATCTTTCCTTAGACCCCACAAGCCATCAGCTCCAGCTTCAGTCTCTCCTCTAGCGTTTCCTCGCTTCTCTTGGCCTTCGAAGAATTGAAGAGGGTCCAGCCGGCCAGACAAGGAGCCAGGGAGGGAAGGAGGGAGGGAAAGAACTGCTGGAGGCCTGTCTAATCTTGAGGTCACAAACAGGATGGAATCTGAGCACAGGTGTGCTTTGGCATTATTGTTGATTAGGCTTTAGCTTAAGGGAACGTTAAAGTTGATTTGATCTCTTATCCAGACCACTAAAACTTGGTCCATTCCGTCAATAATGCTGTGTGGCTTTTGTTTGAATGAAACTTCTAGTTTTCTCCAGGAACTCTGCATTCACCACTTGCTTGTGTATGGTTTGGCACAAGAGGCCCAGCTTGTGGCCTAGCTCAGCCGTTTGGACTTGCCTTCTTTACTGAAGCGTTCTCCTTCCCATCTTTTGATCTAAAATGAGTGGCCCAAGACTTTTCCTTCCAACTGAACTTTTTAGAGGCCTTTTAATTGACCTTACTTCAATGTTGTGTCTCCGGGAATAAGCCCCAGGAGAGGGAGAGACAGGGATTGGCCAGTAGAGGGAGCCATCAGGACACACAAGTACAGAGATAGCGTCTTCATTTGTATTCTCGTGGCTAGAGGGTGTCAAGATTAAAGTGGGAAGTCAATAGTTGTTCCAATACTAATTGTGATTATTATGACAAATACTGGTTACAGTTCACTTTTCAGTGTTACATGTCATCTCCAGAACTAACCTCTGTAGGAAGACTCAAAGGCTTTCTCTAGTTGCTATCTTTGGAAGGGTTTTAAGAAAACATTTTAACTGTTTTAAATTTTTGATATATAAAAATTGTACATACTTATAGGGTGCCACATGATTCAATACATGGACACATTGTGTAATGTTCAAATAAGGGTAAGCATCTGCCACCTCAATTAGTAATTTTATGGTAAAAACATTCACAATCCTCTGTAGCTTCTTTTTTGGTATAGAGTAACATTGTTATCTAAAGTCACCCTACTCTCCCTCCTCAAATGCAAAACTGACCGTGCTTTAATACAAAACACAAAATCAGAGCTTTCTGTCCAAAGCAACTATAGACAACTTTTTTCTTTAACAAGTCTTTTCTACACACCTTTTTGCTTACCATAGTGAATGTCTCGAGATTTTGGTAATGCTCATTCTCTTTTTAATGTTTTCCTCATATATAAAAGGAAAAGCACATAAATATTACTCTGGAAGCATAAATGGCCCATGACTAGTTTTTCACCAACTAGAAGATATTTTCCCTTTACCTGTTTGATTTGTGTTTTCTTACATTTTACCCTTAAATAGAAGCTTTACTAGTACAAGACGCACTAGCTCATTTAAGTCAAACCAGCTTAGTCACCTGTGATTTTAGAAAATGCCTCATAAAAGTTCCAGAAATATTTTGGTTCTGGAGAAGCTCATACTCCTCACACATAAAATTTTTAATTAAAATTAAGTGATGTTGACCAAAAAAATCAAGTGGTCTCATGACATTAAACATAGAATCTAGAGGAAACAGCATCATTAAGGTAGATGAGTAGGAGAACTGAGTAGTGACAAGATGAAATCAGACTAGACAGTCAGGTGACTTACGTGCAAGCTTGTGGACAGTAGAAGTGAGTAGAGAAGTTGGACAAGTGGGGAAGCACTGTGGTTGGGAAGACGATGAAATCTTCAGGCCCTTGGCTCTGTGAACTCCAGACAAGGTCAGAGCCAAAAGAGTGAAAAGTTAGTATACTGCTGAAGGTCATTCTCCAGGCCTCATCTTACAGCCCCAACAGAAGAAGATGGAAGCCTATGGAATTCTTTAAGAGGTAGTAGGCCCTTATCAGATGCATACCAGAGAAAGCTGAAATATAAATATATAGAGAGGACTTCCAGATGAGATGGCGGCTGAGTTGGAAATGCCCCTCCTCATAGGCCCATCCAAAACAGTTGAGATATAGTTTAAAAACTATCCGCTCAACTTAGGGAAAAAGAAGAGCTCCAGTAACCACACACAAGTCCCCTTAGACAATAGAGGTTACTTATCACTATGCAACGAGTGACTCATGCCCATCTCCCCAATGTAATCTTTATTTTACTACAGGTTTGTAAACCAGGTAATTGTAAATGGCAAGGCTTTTAAAAGGAAGTGTCATTTCCTGTGCGATTGGCTGGCCGTGGACCTGGGAGACAGCGAACGTGATTGCGTCTTGGTAACAGTATTGAGGAGAGAGCGTCCTGTAGGTACTGCTGGGAAACCACAATTAATAGTGAACACTGGCATGCCGTTAAAAGGAATATACCTTGGTTACCTAAAACTCTTCTTGTCATTGGCTTTTAGTTCTGTGATGTCAGATTCTTGGCTTTTCCCTTGTGGGAACAAGATCAGACACTGCAAGAGGTCAAGTATGTGTCTAAAGACAAACATTAGATAATTTCTTGCACAGCTGAGCTCCCTTTCCTTTTAAAAATTGTACTTTGAACCAGGTATTATGGGACATGCTTGTAATCTTAGCTACTTAAGAGACTAAGGCAGGAGAATTCCATGTTCAGGGACTGCCAGGGCAACTAGAGATCTTATCTCAAAAAATTATACTTAATCTGTCCTCATGAGCATTTTCTTTTTCTCCTCTTGTATGCTTCTCAGGACTTCCATAAGAGCAAGAAATAGTTATTTCTTTAAGAAGAACTGTTCCTATTACTATTGCAGCATAACAAAGTATCACCCCAAAATCGACAGATTAAAACAGCACGTTTATTTTTTTGTCATGATTTCACATGGTTTAGACATTTAGGAACGGAGCGGGCTTGATGGTTCACACCTGTAATTCTAGCCCTCTGGGAGGCTGAGACAGAAGAATCAAGTTCAAGTTTAGCCTGAGGCAACTTAGTGATTTAATGAAACCCTATTTTTTAAAAAAAATGTAAAGAGATGGGAGCCAAGCTCAGTGTGAAAGTGTTGGGTTCAGTTCCCAGAAAGGGGGGAACTAGGAAGGCCATGGCTCCAGTTGTCTATTGAGCTCCCTCATGTTGAGTCTGTAATTATTTGCGGGTTCTATTGTTGGGATTCCAGAATGCCTCCTGACACAGCAAGCGTGCGGGTACTGTCAGCTGCTGAGCTCCTGCACGGGTCCCCTTGGGTGGCAGCCTCAGAATAGCTGGGAGTTTCACCTCATGGCTGGCTTCTCCAGGAAATAGCATTTCAAGAGACGTAAGCGGAAGCTCTGTGGACCTCAGTGACTAGCTCTGCAAATCAGAGTCAAAGAACATAGATCCTACCTTTTGAAAGAATAAGTGATAAAATAGCATTTTTACTTTTTTTTTCAAACAGCCATAAGAACATAGCTTTCCTTTGGTTATTTTTATTTGCCACAGCAAAGGCTATGTGGTTGAAATTTGCTTGTGTCCATTAGCAATACTGCAGTCGACACTGAACACATACAGACTATGGTATTACACTGTCTACCTAGGTTTCTTGGCCCAGTCTGAAACCCATTCCTATCCTTGAACAATGGCCTACTGATTAGAAAAATTCATGGTTCACTGCCTGCGCGGACTTACCCATGTTGCTACCTGTTACTAGGAAATTGGGCTCCTGTTAGGAAACCAGAAGGAGGACATAAGTTGCTGCTGGATAGGAACCAACAGGTTCTATCTCACTGAATAGGCGTTATCTTTGTATCAGTCTTTGTGTACGCGCAGACTTCTTGAGGTATCTACAAATAAAATTTCTGAGTTGAAGGATATGCATATTGTTAAGGAAAAATACACTGTGTCAGTTTTTTAAAAAGTATTGTAAAAATAGTAAAATTTAGGCTGTCATGGGGGTCATATACCTATAATCCCAGCTACTTGGGAGACTAAGGCAGGAGGGTCACAGGTTAACCCAGCCTGGCAGCTTACTTAGATGCGGGAAGAACTTCATGGTAGGGCACTCGTATAGTGTGTGCAAGGCCCTTTGTTCAATCCCCATTGCCACCGAAAGAATAAAAAAGTTGAATTTAAAAAGAATTGACAATCTGATCATACTAACATATTATTGTATAACAATGAGAACGGTGTGAATCAGGGTTGGGGCTTTTCATGCACTTTCCTCCATGAAAACTTAAGCAACGGTGAATAAGCATCTCCCCCGCCATACCTAACTTCTCTCATTTATTTAAACATGCACGGGGTATAGTAGTTCAACTTATTTGTGTTGTCGAAATGTGATTTTTCTTTTTTCTTTTTTTTGAGATAGGTCTTGCTCTGTAGCCCAAGCTGGTCCTGAACTCACTGTGGAGCCCAGGCTGGCCTGGGACTTAGGGCAATCCTCCTGCCTTAGCCTCCCAAGTGCTGGGGCTACAGGTGTGCACCACCACGCCTGCATTATGTGGGGCTAGGAAATTGAACTCAGGGCCTTAGCGCTTGCAAGGCGAGTGCTTTAACTGTTGTGCCATTCCTCCAGCCCCTGAAATGAGATTTTTAAAAACCTGTTTTACTCTTGCAGTTTTTGATAGAGGTGTGATTATGGATTTGCTTTCTTTTTAATTATATAAAAATGTTTTACCATATAAGCATGTCTTAAGGATATTTTGTTAGGAGCCTCTAAGTGCATATTTGTTGTTTTAGGGATGAATTCTTTTTATTTACAGATTTTGTTTTCATCCCTCTAATAACTTTTTACCTTAAATTCTATTTCATGCATCTATGGGGTGTCAGCTTCCTCTAGTTTATATTTCTATTGCATTTCCTTATCTTTTTACTTTGTCTTGCTCTACAGTTCTGTTGAAATCTAAGTCAAAGAATATAACTTGTATTTAATTTATTTATTTATTTTGAGAGACAGGGTCTTGCTCTGTAGCACAGGCTAGTCTTAAACTCAATATGGAGCCCAGGCTGGCCTTGGACTTGGCAATCCTCCTATCTCAGCCTCCCAGTGCTGGGATTACTGGCGTGAAAATTATTTTTCTTTACAATCTCTTCCTATTTGGAGTATGGTATGTGTTTCTGCTTGTTCTCATACTCTGTAATACTTAATGTGTTTCCCAGATAGGCTCCACCACGTTGTTAGGTTCATCTTTTTGTTGTTCTTAAATGACTCCTTTCTCCTCCATGTGTTCTGAGGAAATACTGTGTACACAAAGGCTATCAAATTTAGAACCCAGCTCCTTGCTGAATCATCTTTTTGTAGGTAGCTTTTCCATAGATCCTCTAAATCTATCCAGATAATCCAAGTTGTGATTATTTCTTTTTTATACCTTTCTTATCAAATTGCATTAACTAGTATCTCTAAAAATGTTTTTTAAAATAGGATTTCTGTGAGATCAAGGCCAGCCTGGGCTATATGGTGAGTTCAGAACCACCTGCGACTACAGAGTGAGACCCTGTCTCAAAAGGGGGGGGGGGGGGGACGAAAATCTTTGTCTACTTTTTGTCTTGTTGCTAAGTCAATGAGGCACTTTAAAAAACATTATGTCTTTTACTTTCTCATTAGGGTTTTTTTACTGATGGGAACTCCTTTTGGGCAGTGTTCTGCTTCTTCAGATTCGCTTTCCTAATGTCCCAATGTTCCCAGGTACAGTATCTCTCCAAGAACGAATGAAGCCATCTCATCAAGGTCAAGAGGTCAACAGGGAACTACAAGGTATGCTGGGATCCTCCTGAAACAAGCATCACTCAATCAGACAGTATTTGGCATTATCAGATTCGGCTATTGCTGGGTAGCTACCCATCCATGGGAAATTTTCACTTGAGGATTATGTTGACACTTGGAAGAAATGCCAGTATTGCACAAGCTTGACCCAGAGTACCAGGATGTTCGTTTCTAGACATTCAGAGGACCACCGAGAATCTAGAACATTGGAGTTCTGTCAACACCTACTCTGATGGTACTATATTACATGCCCTTTTAGGATATCTTTTAAATACTCTGTTCTAATTCAGATTACAAGGATTTTGATTTAGCAATTTGTCAAAACTCATTCCTTTTCTATGAGGAAAAACATATACTCATTTCAATCCCAGCTGCAAGTTGAACTCTAGCTTGGGCAAACTAATCTTGAAGTATAAAAATAAACATTGCCCTTTATGACCATGATGTGTATCGTCCTCCCCAAATTCAAATGCCAAAGCTAAATTGTCAAAGACTATGGGATGGTTTACTGTACGATGCCTTAGAGTCTTTGTCATTATATATGGAAAAACCTAACTTAAAATAATTCTTCAAATTTGCACAAGGCATTACTCTAAAACAATGCCAAGTAAATGACCTTTATACTCCTACCTCTCAAAACTGAACAGCTGCTAGTAAGAGTAGTATTCAATGTTTCCACTATTAGTTGACGTGTATGAATTTTATGCCAGATTTTAAATGTTAAGTGTTTTCCTAAATATTTAACCTTTGAAGGTTGTGAAAACTTTCATTTGCAAATCATCTTCGTTGTATAGGAAAACTGCTTGTGTATTATAGCATCTTCCCTGGTATTTTTTAAGTGCCACAACATCTCCGTCTTTGCATTGCTGAGTGGAGAAACAACTGGCTCTGTCCCTCTCCTGCTTCCTGAGGTCAGCAGCATCTTGGCTAGATCAATACACGGATGCCCTCTGTCTAGAGCTTGTGGTCTTCAAAAGTACTTTGAACATGTTCTGTGCTGTGACCTTGACTGATTCTGGAATTCAAAAAATCCGAGTTGATATAAAGACCTCTTTTTCCTCTGACCAGGGTACTCAAGAGAAGGTCCAATTTCTTCCTCATATAATGCTGAGTACTCTTAGGTTGCTTAACGGTGTAGACTCTTCACTGTGACTCTTCTAAATTGATAAAGGCAACACCTGTAATAGGTGTCAAAACCATTGACAGTTTCTCCAGGTGAGATCAACTTTGTATCTTTACCCTCGACTGTAATGACATTGCTATTTTATCAAGCTTTGCATATATGATTCATTTAATGTTCATAACAGCTCTAAAGGAAATGCTAAGTGTACAGATTGAAAATTTGAAATTGATAAGCAATTTAGATTTTTTTTTAAGATAACAAGTTTCAAAACTTTTGATTCTGGATGTCTTCTGTTATAGGGTCTTCCTTGACCTTGGTTAAGACTGGACAATAACTTCTACTCAGACATCAGAGAAGGGATGTGCCTAGACTGTCTTCCCACAAACCATCTACGTTACACTAATATATTACTACACATTTTTACAGGTGAATCATGTCACAGGTAAGAAATAATCACCAGATTACCAGGAAAGCTCCATAACCACCTGTTACTGGAATTATGGTTATGTTGCAGGCTGAAGACGAGGATCACAAATTTACGCCTAGTCTGGGTAATTTGGTGACACCATCTAAGAGTAAAATAATTTGAAAGCAGGCCTGTTGTGGCTCAGTGCAAAGGCCTTATGTTTAATGCCCTGCACTGGGGAAAAAAGTGTTTGTAGGGGTAATATATGTACAGTTTTATCATTCCTATATGAAGTAGTATCAGAAAGTATGCTGAATAAGCATTCAAAAATTTAAACTTAGAATATGTATGCAGAATGTTTGTACGTATGTACATATATCTGCTAAACAAAACTTCTTCAGAGGCCAACTGTTCTATGAGCAGTATTCCCAAGTACTAGGGAACAGACCAACACAACAATCCGCTGTGTCCGACAGACAGATATAGAAGGGCACCATTGTGTATTATGC
This sequence comes from Ctenodactylus gundi, assembly GCA_004027205.1. Classification (NCBI taxonomy): domain Eukaryota; kingdom Metazoa; phylum Chordata; class Mammalia; order Rodentia; family Ctenodactylidae; genus Ctenodactylus; species Ctenodactylus gundi. Next base: position 15,008 of record PVKB01006057.1, on the reverse strand, counting down.
CATAAAGGTCAGCAATGTTCATAACCCTTTCTTAAGGAAAGTCTTAGACAAGCTGTGGTGACTGTAATGTCAAATGTGTAGTTTGGTCGTCTGAAAGGGCAGAAGTGGAGGTTCTTTAATAGGAAACGAAACATTCTAGGCACACACATAACCCTCACTGGCTTTGTCATCTTGGGGCTTAGTATGAGGCTTATTTCTCTACATAAGAAAAATATGACACAATACCACCATAACTGGGACAGAGGAAGCCTGAAGGACACAGGACATTCTTTTCTCACATCCAAAGTTTCCTGGTAATACACATATTTCCTTTCAAACTGTTTGCCACTGCCCTGTCAGACCCATATTTGAGTATCAAATAACAAACTAATGTCTACAGCAGAGAAAACAACTATATAGAAACCATATATATTGTTAGTAATGTTGAAAAACTTCTGTTTTTCACAGTGCTTAGCCATGTACTTAGCAAGGTTAATGCATTTAAATTATGTAGAACAAAGGTATGGAACTGGTCATTATCTTGAGTCATGGCCAATGCAATAAAGCCTAAGCCATGACAACAACCATCCTTTAAACTCTAACTCTGACCCGTGCAAAGAGGATTGCTTTCTGTCGGGAGTAGCATCTGTTTCCAACACCAAGTACTACCAGTGACCAACAGCCTGGGCTGCTCATCTGTGCTAAGACTCTTCTTGAGGCACTGTCCTAAGCAGACATTAGGAGCTGTTGCTTTTAAGTCTTTTCAGGAAACCTAGTTGCTTTGACATAAAATTTGGAAAGTATTGCTCACATAAAACCTAACTTGTGAGCTATGGCCCTTTTAGTTGATCACCCCTTTCTATTCTCAGCATTAAGCCTACTAGAAAAATTTACTGGCATAGAATACAAGATTAGTGTTAAAACCGCATGGCTTGATGATGGCACACCTTGTCAGGCTAACTCATCTCCTCTAGAGACTCAGCTGAGACCACAGCAATGGAGGAGGCTGGTCTTGATCTTTAGGGTCAACTGTCAGCTTTCGTTGCTAATAGGTTCACTAGCTTCAATGAGGCACAAATAGTGAACTCTGCTGTCACTCATCTTGTGGGCTTCCTGATTCTGCTGACAACTGTTCAACTATGGGTCCTACTACACCATAACCCCAGGCTGTGGGCCATCAGCAAAATCCTAAGCGAAGCCTGGAGAGAGGTGGTAGGCTTTCTGCTTGTCGTCCTGATCCTGCTGACTAGCTATGTCATGACTGTAAGGCCCCACACTCTTTCTTTGCCTGAGTGCTATGATTTGGAATTACATTTCTTCCCTCAGAAAAGGCCACTACCTGAAAAAAATCATTAGTCCAATTTTGACAATAAGTTTTGTACAAAAGGTTATAGGGTAAGCAAACTAGGTTTAAATCAGACATGGCCACATATGCTAAAACTCAAGTACTCAGGCTGAGGCAGGTGGATTATGAGTTCAAGGGCAGCCTGAGATACACAGCAATACTCTGTCTCAAAACAGAAGGAAAAAAAGTTGACTTGTACTCCATACTTAACATGTATGATTTAAACCCACACATTTGTTTGCTCATCTCTAAAATGGAGATAAAACTAGGTCATAGGATAATATAAAGGTCCAATTTGTATAAAACTGCTATTATGTAACTACAAAGTAATTTTATGCATTTTTCCAGTACAGTACTTTGGCAAGGACTTTACCTTCCACTGGTTCGACATTGGCCACATCATCAAGCATCTCAAGAAAGATCTTCGTCCACTCCCACTGACAGGCATCTTTCCTGTTCAGTTTAACCCACTATTTGATGGTGCATCTCTATCAGACTTTCTTCATTTCAGTAGTGACCACTGTTGGTCTCCTGAGGAAGAATTTCTTACAAGGAGGTAAGAAAATCCTGGTTTTCCTGTAGAAATCTATTTGGCTTAAAGAGCTAACAAGGGGCAACTGCCAGTGTCTCCTGCCACAGTGACAGGTCAGATCTTTTGCCATTGTTCCACAGTAGCAGCTGTGCACACATCTTCTCAATTGCTACTGCTTTCAGAAATCTGTCCTTTCCTAAGCACTTAGTTCCTCCTCCTCCACTTCCTGTACCTTAATCTTACTGCCAAGGGACAATGGCCCTGAATTTGTGCTCATAACTGGGTAGAATCTGACATAAGCTGCTGCTTGTTTTCCCATGGCTCTTTGAAACTGCATAACAGAAGTATTCTTTACAAAGACTAAGGAGGTATGGACTGAAAACCGTATTTTTTCTGTTTGCAGTTATTATAGCAAGTCTGGCTCCCTCCTCCCAGGAACCACCAACACAAAGCTATCACCCCATTTAACATAAAAATCAAAGTAGGTTCAATATAAATAAATGATGTTTGAGAAGTTTATCCTGATTAGAACATCGTAAAATGTGTATGTGTATCAAAACATCCCAGGGTACCCCATAAATATGTACACCACCACCTTTTCTGCTGTCAATAAAATTGTGCAACATTAAGGGAAAACAAGAATACATTAAGGGAAAAAAGTCCTGCACCACAAACTGCCCAAATAACTTGCAGAATGTGTTATAATACAAGTACATTTTAAAAGTGGATGGCAACAGTGCTTGGAAATGTCTTGTCACACAGAATTCAGGAGAAAACTTAATCCACCCCTAATGACTTGCATCTTTCCTGTAGTGTTTATTGTAACCATCCAGTGAGTTGTTAGGGCTTAGAACGGTGCTCAGTTCTTTTTTGACACCAGGGGGAGGGGAAGGGCTTGTTATGCTATAAGGTTGTTGGAGGATACCTGAAATAAACAGTGGGCTCTAGCTCAGTGGCTAGACTGCTTGCCCAGTAAGCACAAGACCTGGGTTCAATTCCCTAGTACCACATAAGCCGGCCGTGGCGCACAAACCTGTAATCCCAGCACTCAGGATGTTGAGGCAGGAAGACTGCCTTGGGTTCCAGGCCATTCTGGGCTGCACAGTAGAGTACAGAGGAAGACTCAGCCTCAAAAACACAATTAACAAAAAGGAAAAATGTAAATAGCAGCAGGAGGAGCAGGCAGTGACGCTTCATCTCCTGTCAGATCAGCAGTAGCACATGAACCTATCAGGAAGGAGCGCACTGACAGGAGGGGGAGCTTCACTCCCAGCTCATCCTGTTCCTAGGTCATTCCCTACCCTGGAAGCTAACAAGAATGACCCAATACTACAGGCAATAGAAGAACACATGTGAAAAACCCTACTAGCAAGACAGGAATTATGAAGATCTCTTAATGCAGAAAAGGAGACAACTCCATACTTATACCTTTAGCCATGACAACAAAGGAAAATGACACACTAAAAAGCCAGTTCTCTATGGCTAGCCTTTATTGGATTGTGTTCAGAGAGCCTCTCATGATGCAGAGTTTTCAATACCACTCTGGTATGCATTTATTATTCATGATCCATCTGCAAGTCCTTGAGGCTACTGTGTTTAGACGTATTTTCCAAAAGCTGCCAAACTCACATGGGATTTGAATCATTTATGCTTTTTTTTTTACAACTTGCCTCTTTTCTTCTCATTAAAAGTTATGAAGCCAAAATTACTTTAATGTCTTTAGTCATTCCTGCTTACATCCATTTTTTTAAAAAAATCTTTGCCTCCCCCTGTAGTTTCCAACAAATGTTAGCTTATGAACATATCCCAAATGTAACACAGAGCTTGTTTATAAAGTAGAAATTCCACTGTCAGTCACTAGAAGTACTCTTCCCTGGTTACTGCATTAGACCCAAGTCCTGGGCTTTCGGATCCCCACCAGTGTCACTGTGATGAGACTTCAGCTCATTAATTTTTTTTGTTTCAGCCATTCTCATGGCCTCTGAAAAAGAAAGTCCCTTAAGTAGGTAACTGTGGCTCAATAACTATATAATTTATCATGACTTTGTGCCACCAAAAAAAGATTAACTGTAAGATTTCGGACTGACAGACTCCACAGCACCAGCACTGTCCCTTCAGTAGTTGCAACAGTTCTGCAAACTATTTTCCTAGGAAACCAAATCTGCTAAGACACTATGTTCTATAGCTACTGTCCCTTAATCATTAAGTAGTGGAAACACCCCCACACATGAAAGTAAATCCATAAGGAAAGAGCATCTTTACTGTGCACTATGTCTAATGTTTTTAATATATTTAGTATGTCTACAAATTAGCAACAATCTCAATGTTCTCACGTTTCTCTTTTTGTCTTCATTCAGAAGCTGTACTGACAGATATGTTGCTATGAAAGCTTTCAAATTGGTTAGGAAGCGGCCAGCACTGAACCCCTTCTCTGAGAAACAATTATGACAACAGTGAGTATTGACACAGGGATTTTAAAAGGTCACCTATCTTAATCCTGTTAACTCTTATTCTGGTTCACTATTTTTATGCATTGTTATTACCTGTGTAATGCATAGCTTAGAAAATTACAGATGTGTATAATCTTTATTCTTAAACCTGTAAGTTAGGAATCAAAATTCTCTTGGTTCCAAATTCCTGCTTGTGCATCTTGGCTGTGTCAGGAAGGGAATAACACTAAAAATAACAGGATGAAACAGCTCTGCTGCCAAGCAACAGAATACTCTCCATCCATGCCTCAGCACGGCTGTGGGAAATGAGTCAGAAGTGAGCTCACTGCAGTTTACTAAAAATAAAAATACAAGCATGAAGCTTATCTAATGAGGAGTCCTGTCACAGAAGTAACCAAGCAAACTCACAGATGCTACCTGGGCTTAAACAGGGAGAAATAATGAGGCCTGAACGGCTGTAGGCATCTTCATCAAAAGGAGAGCCAAAGTTGAAGGCTGACTCTGGCTTGTGCACAAGTATGAGTTACTTGCTTAAAATATTCTCCACTAAAATCCAAATTCATACTTTATTAGACCAACAGTGGAGAAAGCAAAACACAGGATATCTCATTTATTAGCAACTACTAAGCTATGAGATACAAACCAATCAAAAACATTAAAAGGAAGTTGCCTGAAACAGGTATGAACAAATACATAACACAGAAGCAAAAATTTATCTTCCAAAGCCAGCCTTGTAGAAAAAAGCCAGGCTTAGTGAGATGACAGGAATAGTCTTGTTCAGCCAGAAAAACAATTAACCAGAGCCACATGGGCATTAAAATTTAAGATCAATTTTTGAAGATTCCCTTAATCATAGTTTTCAAATGAAAACAGATACCCCTCTTCTCCTGTAGCCTTTCCAGCTTATTACCGCCCCCCACCCAAGAGACTCAAATACATCTATTAAGGCAGGTTGAAGTCCACCTTAGGCTTGAATGGCAACTTCTGTCCAGTATGTGACCTGTCTTTCCTCTGCCAGGAACATGCTATGGGAAAAAAATAAATGTCTATAGTGCTGCCTTCCCATAAAAGAGACACAACACTCAAAATAAAGCAAAAGGCCACAGAGGGCTCCCTGAGAATCCAGTAGAACTAAGAGAGACCTTCACCTTTTTTCAAATAAACTTTGCAACTGGATCCAGGTGGAACAGTGTTCTGCAATAAGTAGTGTCTATGCCAAGGAGAGGGCCCAGCTTCCAGGAACCATTTATTATGGTTCCCTGAGCCACATTCTCTCTCTCTCCCCTACTCAGAGTGGGAAAACACACTATGGGTTTCTCACCACAATCCTCTTGTACAGAGGGATCTGTTTCCCAAGTCTAGAACCTCAGCGTAGACCTCAGCGTAAGGCTGAGACACTTCATGACGTACTGTCTTCCACAGGTGGTCATCTCTGGTGGCTCTCCCCACAGCGCTTCATCTTCTCTCCTGGAAAAAGCTAGTTCATGAGAGAACCTGGGGTCCCTCTAACAGGAAATGGACAGGCACAAATGCCAGGAGCCAGCTGCTCTCAGGCCTCAGAGCATGTCCAACTGTTAGTCTCTTAGATCAGGAGAGAACTGGAAAGCAACAGAATCTGGTAGAGTAGGAAAGAGTCCCGTTCCCCCCGTCCCCCAAAAAGTGTGCTCAGTGATGGTTAACAGATGAAACGGAATTTCAAGGAGATTCTTTGTTATATGGAGAAACTGCTTAGTCTCAACTCCCAGCACATGAAAGTTGCCTGGTATTAAGGGGTCTATGTTTTCTTTTTCAGTTCCTCAAATCTCCTAGAAAGATCATCAAAGTCAATGTCTTCAGATGCTGAGGTGCTGCCACCAGCAGACGCAGCTGGTAGTGTGTCTGGCACAGATGGTAACTCTGGCAGTACAAAGTTGTCATAGTTATCCACAGGTCTCGGAGGGGGTTTTGCAGAGACTTCTGGCTTGGGTCCAGGACCTAATTAAATTAAGGCAAGAAACACAATGTTAAAAACATCTAATAAGTAGCCACAATGCCCTTTGGCAAAGAAATACAGAAGAAAATACTTTTTAAAAAATTTAAGAGCTGGAGGAATGAACTAGAGGAATGGCACAACAGTTGAAGCACGTGCCTTGCAAGTACAAGGCCCTGAGTTCAACTCCCCAGCACCACATAAACTGGCTGTAGTGGCACATGCCTATAATCCTAGCACTCCAGAGGCTGAGTCAAGAAGACTGGCATGAGTCCAAGGTTAGCCTGGGCTACAGAGCAAGAACCTGTTCTCAAAAGAGCAAGTTAATTCTAGAATATAATAAAAATCCTCAAAATAGTTAATATCTCCTTTTCTAGTTGTAGTTGAATCCTATTTGATTATCTATTTACTGAAGTACTTGGAAACGAATCCAAGGCCTTCACACTGAGCTACATCCCTAGCACCCCCTTTTTTTGGGAAGTCAAGGAAGACAAAGGGTCTTGTAGGTCACTAAACTGCTCAAACTGGACTTGAATTTGCAATTCTTCTGCCTCAGCCTCCCAGAGGCCTGGCTTCTGTTTTACTTTCCTACAGAGAAGAAGAAAATTAAAGTATGGCACATAGGGCCAAATCCACACATCATTCACCCAAAACACACTAACCCCCTTTGTAACACTCAATTCCATAAGAACCAATATAAGAACCAATCCAAGGAGTGGTATCAGATTTAATTAATCTTTTCTTAGGAAAATTTGGGCAGAAAATTTTTATATGGAAAGATAATGCCCATATATTAGATGTACGGGTCCTGTTCTGTATTTTTAGTTTTGTATTTTATACTAAAATCATTCGCTTAATCTGTCTACTATATGCTTCTATTTATATTTTAAGTTCCTGAACAGGAAAAAGATTTTTTAAGGAAATAGGATTTGAACCCAGAGACTTCACACTGAGCTACACCCCAGGCCCTTTTTATTTTGAGACAGTGTCTTCCCATGTGACTAAGATGCCTAGGCTGGGCTCAAACTTGTGATCCTCCCAATCAGCCTCCCAGAGAACTGCAGTTACAGGCATTCATCACCATGCCTGTAAAACTAAATTACAGTACATCAGAACAGTGTTTCTTTCTGGTCAGCTCCATCCTACCTTACCTCCTGGAAGTAAACACCAAAACTTTCAGGGGTGACAGCAATGTTCTCTACCGTGACTGGAGTGGTGTATATACATATAAACAACTCCCAACTGTTCAAAGTCTGTTTTCTATATTTGAGATAGGATATCATTTGAAGCACAGAATGGCCTCCAATTCACAGCAATCCTTCTACCTCAGCTTCCTGAGTACTAGGATTACAGATAACCACCACTGTGCCCAGGTAATTTTTATGTGGTGCTAGGGACTCGAACCTATGGCCTTATACAAAATAGACTAGCACGTTAGGGCTGGGGAACACAGCTCATTTGTTAAAAGTCTGTTTTTTAATGTAAACTGTCTTTCCTAGGTTTCTGGGGTGCTGGCAGTATTTTTGGAGGGATGTGTACATGACATGCCTTGGGAAAATTCAAGGAGCTCTCCTTTGCCGTCTTTTATGTCTCTCTTAATACTCTACTTTCTACACATATGACTTCACAACAGAGGGTTTTGCTACATAGGCTAAGGCAGCTCTGTACTCCTGATGTACCCGAGCGCTGATCTTGGACTCATGATCCTCCTACCCCAATTTCCCAAATGCTGGAATTACAGATACACACCACCATGGCTGGCATAATGTTCCACTTTAAAATGGGCATGTGTTTTTTCTTTTTAAACTTCTAGGTCTAACAGAAGTTAAACAGAAATAACATATGAACTTCAAGGTGACTAAAAAACTAGGAGACACAAATCAGTGGAAATGAACAGTGATACCACTGATAGAAACAAAACCTGGGAGCCTTTTTATGTATGATATAAAGCAAGAAATCCTGAGTTCTGTGTTAGCCACACTACATTTGGGGAAAAGACAGAGCCCACATGTAGTAGAATGTCATGGAAAGAGTCTCCCAGGAAGGACCAGTAAGAAACTGTCAACAGATGGTTCAGTGTGGAGCCTGGAAGGCTTCCGACTCACCAGCAATCTGTGCAGAAGAGACATTCTTATCAGCAATACTGTCATCAACCTGCAACACAAAGATTATTACTAGAGGAAGTACCAATATGGCACCACCTCCCACGTTTACCAAGAACTAAGCTGCACCTGCTCCAAAAAAATGGCCTGTCTTCTTCCCACACATCATCGTACCCTTTTTCTAATCAGATAGACAGCATGCTGCACTCTAAGCCAAGCAGAGAAAGAAAATTCGTAACAGACCATGACCCCCTTTTCCACTTTCCAGGCAAAGAACTAAACCACCGAACACATCTTTCTGTAAGAACCACATCCTCCAATATGATGGAAGATCTGTGTCATTCTTAGCAACAGCTGTAGGCCATGCTTTCACACATGCAAGACTGAAGCATAAGAAAAAACTCAGACCTGGTGGAAAATGCATTAGAGAAAACCAACAGAATTAGCAAACTCAGGAACAGGAAGAGCTTTATACATGAATAATTTACACAGCAAATGCCATACCAATTTGTTTTCTCAGTAAAGTATCAAAAGAAAATAAGTCTCTAAAAGGCATATACTGAGGGAATAAGACTGACAGAAAACAATCTAATTCTGAAGCAAAACTGTTAAATCCAGCTACAATTCTTCAAGGCACTATTACCCATTAGATATTTATGCAAGTTTTAATTACAGAACAAAACTGTGAAATCAACACCATATACTGGTATTTACTACCATCACCTCGGATTAAGTAAAACTTCTGGTCACTAACAATTCCTTCATCTGAGTGTTGAAAACTTGTAAAACTGATAACTTAATCAGATTCTAACACCAAGAATTCATCAGCTCAACGTGATTCTCTGCCCAGTTTGTCAATCACATATAACAGGTTAAATGCCCTAGAAGGACACTACCAGCTATATAAGAGAGCTGCAGCTCTTTCCTGATTCCTGGCTTCATGGCACAGAAAGCATTCCCACCAATGCCGCTACCACCACCACCACCATTCCAAATGTCCAGGGCAGTGTAAAAGCAACTCAAGAATCCCAAAGCAAAGGCAATGTCAGTACTAGGAGGTAATCAAAACTTTGCCTTCCCTGTGGTTATTAGTTTGCTCTCTCCTCGGGATTCACTCTCCTGTTGCTTACAAAAGAGGCTCGGGCACTTACAGATTCATATGATGGGGGAGTGGCTGGTATCTGAGGTGGATGAATATTGGGAAAGGCCTGGTAAGTCCCCACTGGCAATCCATTGAAATCTGACTAAAAGAGAAGAAAGGTAACATCAGAGACATGGCCCCAGTTTGCAATTTCCAAGGTTTGTGTACAGGAAGGGGAGAAAGATGGCCCCAGTTTGCAATTTCCAAGGTTTGTGTACAGGAAGGGGAGAAAGATATGCAAAAATGCTCAAAAGGGCCAAATGTGGCAAAAAGGATTCCGTATTTTAGAAAGCTATAATAGCCAAAGACCAGTCTTCAAATTGCTGTGTGAAAGGGAAAAATCTAATCAGACTTTATTAACAATGCCTAGCAATGACTTCCTGTTTGCAAAGGAGGTTTTTCTGCCTTATGATAAATGGTTGCTACTCAGTTTTTGAAAAACCTACCAGTGTGACTGTATAACTCTCAAAAATATTCAGTAAACTTACATGAACAGAGTTTTTCTAAAATTATCTCTCAATTTATTAACCTACAACTAAAGCAAAACTTTCTCCGAATCCTGTTTTTTCCACATGACCACCAAGCTAGTATCAAATACTCTTAACTGCTAAATGCTTCTGACAACCTCTAATTGCTAAGTATACTTACAGAACCAATATATCATCTTCTATTACACTTCTAAAGCTTACATGCACACTATATGTATACACATACTTACTGGTCCCTTTGGCAGTGGATATGAGAAAGGAGTACTTGGAGATGGCATGGGCATAGGCATGGGCATTGGCACTGTTCCATCAGGTCCACTAACAGGTGCTGTAAAGCCACCACCACCGCCTCCTCTTCCAGGACCACCTTTCTTCACATCATCTGTGAATCCAACATCAATAAGATCTGTCTCTACCCCAGGAGGAGCTTCTGCCTGAGAAAAAGAGAAGCCTGTATCATTGATCCATAGCCAAGGCCAAGTTCCCAGGTAGCAGGCACTGAGAGGTAGATTAGCATGAAAGAAGTTTACCACAGAGTGCTCTTGGGACCAACACTTGAAGGGTAAGCTAAAGGGGGTGAGGTGGGACATGTTGGGCTGCAATGCAGTCACAATGAAGGCCTTTGCCTCTTCTCCAGGAGGTCCACAGGTGGGATGGACCTGCAAAGGTGCTCCCAAATGGAGGAAAGGATAGATCTTCAAACATATGCAATGAGCAGTCACTGAACACATGCGGCCCCTAAGAGCAGAGGTCCATCTCCAAAGAAACACTTAGCTGTGTGTGAGCTACCGGTCAGCAGTATTCCTGAGCTAAGAGAAGAAATGCTTCTGCTGTGATATGTGTGCATTTGCTGGGAGGGAGGTTAAGCAGCATACCAGTGCTTCTACCATACCACACCAACGTAATTGCTGAAAGATTATTATTCATATATTTACCCTCTTTATAAGACTGAGGATAGAGAACACGTATTTACGTGTACTCTTAGATTATTTCTAGATATCTACAGGGGGATTCTCAATTCCTTTAAGGTCATTATAAAGTACTAATGCCACTTTACATCTTTGTCAAGGCTTGTACCGTCTCAAAGTACTTCCACTCATTCACCTTATCCCAGTGGGATATACAAACCCAGATGTTGTTACCCAATGTGGTGGTTTGGATCTGGAGTGTCCCCCAAAAGCCTCATCCTCCTATGGGTTCTATGTACTGTTATGAGGTGGGGCTTGGCCAGAAGGGACAGGTGCTGGTTCTGGCATGCTGCTGTAAGAAGGATCTCTTGTCTTCCAGAGGATCTGCTCCAGCTCTGGCTCTAGCCACAGCCCCATTTGATTCCACCATTTTCCAGCCATCAACCCATGAATGACTGAGACCTTCTAGAACTGTAAGCTACAATAAATCTTTCCTCCCCAATTTACGGATGTCAGATATAGAATCATAGTGGAAAAAAAAAGCAACTGGGATGCCCAAGAAGGCATTAACTTCAGAAATGGCTTAAAACACAAATAGTAACTTAAGTTAGTACGATGACTATGGTTATTATTTTCAAAGACTCATATTTAGAGACTCATTTTCCTTTGTGCTTAAATAAACTTACCATGACCACGGAGTCTGGTTCATATGGTACATTGTAATTCTTGGCAATTTCAATCAGGTATCTCTCCACTAGGATTTTGGGTGGGGCTTCCACACTCAGTTTGTGCATTAGCTATAAGTAATAGACTGAGGGTTAAGATCTATACCAACCAGCCCTATTATAACCTGTCTCTTTTAAACTTATGTTCTTCTCATCTTAGCGGTAAAACTAAGGAAGAGGTTCAGAGTAGCTAAATGACTTGAGTGTCACAAGTAAACACAGTAATCATATTCTCTCAGAATATCTGGTTACACCTGAATCCAATATTGATAAAACACACTATTTCCTAGGAGTTAGGTAATACACTACACTCCTTTCCCAATTCCATTCAATCCTTCTTACCACCTAATTTCCTACCTTTACTACTCACAAGGGGCCAAAGAACAAAGGGAAAAGTCAGAAATGGAGGGTATCCAAATCAGATGGGGAAAAGAGGTGATTCCATTACCAGTCACAAAGGCTTGCTTCTCAAGCTCACCATAAGTATGTAACTCTCAATTAAGTTAGGAACCACTAGAATCACTCAGGCCATAAAATAACCCACTACCAGCCATATGTGGTGGTGCATGGCTATAATTCTAGGTACTTGGGTGGCTGAGTCAAGATTATTAAATTCAATGCCAGTGTGGGAAACTGAGCAAGAAGACCCTGTCTCAAAAGGGGCTGGGGATATAGCTCAGTGCTCAATCTCAGATGCCCCATTTCAGCTGCCCCAAAAGAAAACATTTCATACGTTGTTTTGCATTTACCAACTATGTACATTACCCTGTCATTGACAGTTCCAATCTGGTTCGTCCTACATAACTTGCCATATTCTTTGCTATATTTGGCACAGAGCTGATCAGCAACCTACAGAGAAAAAGAGCAGAAATAAAACCATTTCTATAGTCGCCTTCAAGCTTCCTCCTACAAAGAGTAAACACATTTGATCGTAGAATTTCCCCCAAAACCAGATCTATAAAACCTTAACTCAGGGCTGGAGGAATGGCTCAGCAGTTAAAAGTGCTTGCCTAGCAAGCGCTAAGTACCCTTGTTCGATTCCCCAGCACCACATAAGCTGGGTGTGACGGTACACGCCTGAAATCCCAGCACTCGGGAGGCTGAGACAGGAGGATTGCCTTGTGTTCAAGGTCAGCCTGGACCACAGACTGAGACTCTGTCTCCAAAGAAAAAAGAAATAAAAAAAAAAACCTTAACTCATTCATTAACGAGTATACCTGAATTCATCTGTTTATCTATTTATCCAGTTAGCAACAACCAAGTGCCAAACACTATTATAAGCATTATGATATATAACAATAAATTTAACTTAATGAATCTTAAGTCTCTGGGCAAAAAACAATCAATTACAGATAAGGGTACAACTGCAGCTGTGATAAGTGCTGCAAAGGGAAGGTACATCATGCTACCACTGGCTTGGAAGAGAATTAAATCTGATTTTAAAAGTCAGGTGAGCCAGTTTTCCCAGCACCATATGTTTAAAGAGGCCATCTTTTCTCCAGAGTATGTTTTTGGCCCCTTTGTTAAAAAGCAGATGACTCAAGGTACTTGGGTTTTCTCTGTATCTTCAATTCCGTTTCACTGATCCACCTATCCGTTTTTGTGTCAATACCATGTGGTTTTTTCCATCAGTGCTGCTTTGAAATATAACTTGATGTCTGGTGATGGTATCGTGATGGCTCCTGCTTTTGTTTTGTTATTTAGGACTGTTTTGGCTATTCTGAGTCTCTTCTGGTTCCATATAAAATTTCAGATCATTTTTTCTAGTTCTGTGAAAAACGCTATTAGTATTTTAAGATTGCATTAAATCTGTATATCAGTTTTGGTAATATGGCCATTTTGACAATGTTGGCATGTCTTTCCATTTTTAATATTCTTTTTGATTTATCAGAGTTCTACAGTACAGAGATCCTTCACTTCATTAGTTAGGCTTATTCGTAGGATTACTTGTCTCTGAAGCTACAGTGAGTGGGATTGTTTTTCTGATCTGTGTTTTTATTGCTGCTGTAGAGGAATGCTATTGATTTTCGTGTATTGATTTGATAACCAACTTGGCTGAATTTATTAGTTCTAAGAGTCTTCGGGTAGAATTTTTGGGGTACTCTATGTAAAGGATCATGCATCCGTAAATAAGGATAGTTTGACTTCCTTTCTTAAGCATATTCCCTTTATTTCCTTTTCCTGCCCAATTGCTCTAAAGCTTGGAGAATTATGCTGAATAGGAATACGTAAGAGTAGACACCTTGATACTGAGAAGAAATGATTTCATTTTTTCCTCATTTAGGATGATATTGGCAGTAGGATTGTGATAAACTGCTTTTACCAGCTTGAGGTAAGATCCTTCTATACCTATTTTCATTAGCATTTATGAGGGGTCTCTTTTATTTTGTCAAAGGTCCTCTCTGCATCGATTGGGATGATCACGTGACTTCTGCTTCTGCTGATGTGATATATTCTATCAACTGATTTACTTATGCGGAACCATCCTCACACCCCGAGGATGAAGCCAATTTGGTAACGGTAAACAATCCTTCAATTTGCTGCAAGTTGACTGTTATCTTTTGTATTGCACATACATGTTAATTAAAACAAAGTAAGTCAAGCAAGTCCACCTAAAGCACATAATGCTTTGCCGAGGTTTAAAGAACAACTAGAGGTGGAAGCATACCTAAGTGGTTTCTACTAGCTCACGGCCCTGAATTCAACTGCCCCGCCAACACATAAGCTGGGTATGGTGGACAGCCTGTAATCCTACCACTTGGAAGGCTGAGGTAGAAGGAATAACTGGCTACCAAGTGAGGCGAGGACCAGCCTGTCTCAAAAATAAAAAAATAAAATAAAATAAAATAAAATAAAATAAAAAAGAAGTTAACGAGAATGGAAGCGTATTCTAGGAAAAGGTAACGTGGCCTCCTGTGTATAAAATATGACCAATACTCAACTCTGAAATAAAGTCAGCAAGCCTCTACTGCAGAGCCCAAAGAAGCAATATGGTTTTTCTCTCTGTGTAACTTTTATTTTTTAATTTTATTTACATATCACACCCCCTTTTCCTTCTCACTTTCTCACCCCTCCCACATCCCTTTTCCTCTCCATAAAGTCTTTCTTGTTACTTTCTTCCATCTCTCTTTTACAATTTTTTATGGTCTGGCTTTCTCATATAGAGAAAACATACAGTATTTAACTTTCTGTGTCTAATTCATCTTGCTAAGCATAACAATCTCAAGCTGCATCCATTTTCTTATAAATGACTCAAATTTGCCCTTCTTTTTGACAGAGTAGTACTCCATTGTGTATATATGCTGCATTTTCTTTATCTGTTCATCTGTGGTTAGACAGACTGGCTTCTTTCCACATTTGGCTAAGTCA
>PVKB01006056.1:10945-75752 GCA_004027205.1 Ctenodactylus gundi | reverse complement strand
AAAAAAAAAAAAAAAAAAAAAAAAAAAAAAAAAAAAAAAAAAAAAAAAAAAAAAAAAAAAAAAAAAAAAAAAAAAAAAAAAAAAAAAAAAAAAAAAAAAAAAAAAAAAAAAAAAAAAAAAAAAAAAAAAAAAAAAAAAAAAAAAAAAAAAAAAAAAAAAAAAAAAAAAAGAAAGAAAGAAAGAAAGAAAGAAAAAGAAAAATAATATAAATAAATAAATAAAATAAACAATCTCTCCCTGTAAGGGACTGGTCTTCCAAAAAAAAAGATTTATCCTCCCCCGCTCCCCACCCCGTACTAGGGATCAATCCCAGACCTTTCACACTGAGTGAGCTATATTCCCAGCCCATTTTTAGTTTTCATTTTGAGAAAGGGTCTTGCTATGTCATTAAGTTGCCCAGGCTGGCCTCAAACTTGCAATCCTCCTGCCTCAGCCTTCCAGACCTCTGGGATTAGAGGCCTGTGCTATGGATTATCAGAGATTTAGATTTTATATCTGTTACACTTTATATGTATCTTATGTTTTATAATATATGTATATATATTTTATATTATGTCAATATTAAAACATAAAGAAGCATATTTAAGTTACATTTAAAATAATGCATACTATACACTTAACAGAATTTAAAACATTAATAAGCACATACATACCTTCTTTTGTTAATGGTGCCGGGGGGTCAAAACCATGGCCTCAAACATGGCAGGCAAACAGTCGATCACTGAGCTATATCACCAGCCTTTCACGTATGCTTTACTTTTTGTTTTGAGGTATTGGGATCAAAGTCAGGGCCCTTGTATGAAGCCATTCATTCACTCATTCATTCATTTATACTGGTGGTACTAGAGACTGAGCACCCCCCACCCCATCCAAAAAAAAAAAAAAAAGATTGAGCCCAGGGACTTCTCAATGAGATACACTTCCAGATACACTTCCCGCCCCCTTTCTTGTGTTTTGTTTTGTTTTGATACAGGGTCTCAGTAAGTCACTAAGCTGTCAGGCCTGGCTGGAACTTGTGAACCTCCTTCCTGCCAGAATCCAGAGATCACAGGCCATGCCTGGCTCACACACAAATTTTAAAAAGTGAGAGATACACAGCTCTTTATATTGATAGTCTCCAAGGAGTGGCATTATATGTAGTATTTCCACTCTCTTACTAGTAGTAACATTTGCCCTATGCTCTTAATCTCTACGTCTAAGATTCCAGATTTGTAAAATGAGGGTAGTTAACAGTAATGGACACCACACCCCCAAGAGTGATGTCATGATTAAGAGAGATTTAAAGCATGTAAAAAGTTCAAAAGAATATTCGAAACATTCGGTATTATTCTCTCTCCCCCTCTCTTTCTCTCTCTGAGACAAGGTCTTGGGTTATATCCCAGTCTGGTCCTGAACTCACTGTGTAGCCCAGGCTAGCCTTGGACTCAAAGCAGTCCTTCTATTTCAGCCTCCTGAGAGCTGGAATTGCAGGCATGAGCCGCTAGATCTGGCTTTATGTGGTACTTGGGAATGAAACTCAAGATACTTAACTCCTGACTCAGCACTTGCTAGGCAAGCGCTTTTTAACCGTTGCGCTATTCCTCCAGCCCCAACACATACTACTTTTTACGTGCCTGCACTAATAAAAATTTTTCCCACCAATGTGTTTTGCTTTCAGAACTGTGGATTGAGCCCAAGGCTTTGGCTCCAAGCTTCATCTCCAGCCCCTCCCTTTTTTTGACACTAGGGCTTGCTAAATTGTTCAAGTGGGACTAAATCTTGGAATTATCCTGCTTCAGCCCACTTTGGTATTCAGATTACAGAAATGTACCATCACTTCTGGCCGTTTTATTTTTTATTTTTAATTGATTTATTTTTTGAGATAGGGTCACCCTCCTCTTAGTACAGACTCAGCCTGAACTCATCATGTAGTAATCTTCCTGCCTCAACTTCCCAAATGCTGGGGTTACAGGTATATACCACCACATCATAAGACAGGTCTGACTAAACCACTAAGTTGCTCAGTCTGGCCTTGAACTCACAATCCCCCTCAGCCGCTCCCAGTGCTAGGTCTACAAGCAGGCACTACCGTGAGAGCTTCTTCCAACTGATTTCAACAATGTATGTCATTATCAGAAAAAGAAAGATTTACCTTTTGGGAAGTGAATCCCACCTCGCCTAGTAAACGTAAACTCTACACTGCCTGGTTTAAATGGTTCATCTAATAACTTAAACAGGTAAGAATCCATGATAGCAACTAAAACAGACTATAACATTATAAAATATAGAACTGGAATTCTATGGTTTACTAAAATGAGAAAAATCTACTCTGAAAAGCTCAACCAAACAAGTCAAAGATTATAAATATTTTCACCCCTTTTTCCTTCTGACCCAAATCATCTTCATAGTAACTGCTGGGTATTAGTGCACACTGAGTAGAAACCTGGGTATATGGCTATGCTTGAAAGATAAACCTAAGGCTGAGGCAGGAGGATTGTCGTGAGTCCAAGGCCAGCCTGGCCTCCATAGTGAGTTCAGGACCAGCCTGGACTACAGAGCGAGACCCTGTCTCAAAAAAGTAAAATAAAATAAAATAAAGTAAAAATAAAATGAAAGAGAACGAACATGCTGAGATTATGTTAGATAGAATGTTTTCCCCTCATAATTTTTTATTAGTATATGTTTGCAATACTTAATATATCACATTAATC
Source organism: Ctenodactylus gundi (assembly GCA_004027205.1). Classification (NCBI taxonomy): domain Eukaryota; kingdom Metazoa; phylum Chordata; class Mammalia; order Rodentia; family Ctenodactylidae; genus Ctenodactylus; species Ctenodactylus gundi. The sequence goes on along the minus strand of PVKB01006056.1, from coordinate 73,062 downwards.
TCATTAACTTGGTGCATCTTAATCAGTTTTACTTCTTCACCTCTGAAGTATGTCAGATATTTTATCCAGGGCTGGGACGTCACTCAGTGGCAGAGTATTTGCCTAACACATGTGAGGACCTGGGTTTAATCCCCAGCACTGCAAAAAAAAAGAAAGATAAGAAAAGGAGAGAAAGCAAACTGTATTTGTTCCCAGTGACAGAACTAAATCTCAAGGAGGAATCCTTTATTTAAGCCTGTCACCACTTCCTTCAATCTATACGAGGGGGAAAAAAAAGGACAAAACATCTATATTTCACCAGCTTGTTTCTCTGTTTTTAAGGCAGAGTGTCACTATATTGCCCAGGCTGTCTTGACCTCCTGGGCTCAGGCAATCTTCAAATCGTAATTTCCCAAGCAGCTGGGACACCTGTTTATTATTTTGAACCAAACAAAAGAGGACACACACACAACATTAAAAAAAAATTTTTGGAGACCCAGATTCATTAAGAAGAAGCCCAGGAGTGCTGTTCATAACCACAAAAATTAGGGAATAACTCAGGGAACTACTAACAGAACAGTGGACAGGAATAAACTGGCATATCCATTAATGGATGAGGAACAGAAATAAATGAATCCATCAATGGAAAAAAAGAATTGCATCTGCATTTCACAACATAGATCTTTGTTGTTGTTGTGAGAAGGACTCACTATGTATGTAGCCCAGGCTGGTCCTCAACTCACAGCAATCCTCCTGCCTCAGCCTCCGGAGTACTGGGATTACAAACCTGAGCCATCACACGCAACTTTTGTGGTGCTAGGGAATCAAACTCAGGGCCTTGCACTTGTGAGGCAAGCACTTCAACCACTTAGCTATACCCCTATCCTCCAAATTTTAAAGACATAATGATGAACAACAATAAAAAAGGCTCTGAAAACAATAATCAATATAATATCCCCTTGCTACAGTTTCTGTTATAAAGCTATAATAGTAAATACTTTATAAATCTAATTCAATAGTACTTCCAAATGAGGACTTGGAGCAAAGAATCCTACACCAATATTTTTCATACTACAAATGTGACTGAGGAGTCCTGAAATCAATTTAGTTGGTCATGATCAACATTTTAAGAATACGAGATAAAAACCATGTGTGGTGGTACATGACTGTAATTCAGCAATCTGTGGTGCCAAGGAAGGAGGATTACAAATCCGAGCCTAGTCTAGACAACTCAGTAAGACCTTGACTCAAAATAAAAAAATACATATTTTAATGGCTGGAGAAATGGCTCAGAGATTAAAGCACCTGCCTAGCAAGCACTAAGTACCTGAGTTCGATTCCCTAGCAACCACATAAACCGGGCATGGTATCACATTGTCTATAATCTCAGCACCCGGGAGGCTGAGACAGGAGGAATGCATGAGTCCAAGGCCAGCCTGGGCTTCATAGTGAGATCAGGACCAGCCTGGGCCACAAAGTGAGACAGTCTCAAAAAAAAAAAAAAAAAAAATCGAAAACTGAGAATGGGGCTGGAGGAATGGCACAGCAGTTAAAGCACTTGCCTAGTAAGTGCAAGGCCCTGAGTTGATTCCCCAGTACCACATAAGCTGGGCATGGTGGTGCATGCTTGTGATCCCAGCACCAGGGAGGCTGAGGCAGGAGAATTGCCAGGAGGAGTTTGAGGCCAGCCTGGCTACAGAGCAAGACCCTGTCTCAAAAAAAGAAAAAAGAAAGAAAGAAAGAAAGAAAAGAAAAGAAAAAAACTGAGAACGCAGCTCAGTTTAAGGGCTCTGTTTTTAATCTCCAGTATCACATTAAAAAAAAAAAAGTGACAGTGCTTAATAAAAGTTTCTTTTGTGAAATTTTTTTGTTCTCTTTATACATAGGTAAACACAGACACCTACACACCCTTAATTTAGAGATCTAGACAGTTCCAAAATTTTCTGATTAAGTTTGGTCCAAAAATGCACTGGGCAGTTGTTAAGCAGGCTTGAGGCAGGGAGGATAGAAAGTATGAAGCCAGCTGGACAACTTAAGACGTGAATGGTCTCAAAATAAAAGGATGTTGCCACAGCACAGAGCACCTGCAAGGCTCTAAATACAGAACCCAGTGCCTAAAAACTAAAGGCAGACATGCTGGCACAGGTCCATAATTCTAGCACGCAGGAAACTGAGGCAGGAAGACTGGAGAATCTGAGGACAACCTAGCCTACAGAGAGCGAGCCTGCCTCAAAAGACAGAACAGCCGGGCCTGGCTAAGGAAACCCGTCATCAGTACTCTGGAGGTCAGGAAGAAGGATCATGTTTAAGCCAGCCTGGGCAACTTCACTCCTCAAGATAAAAAATTTGAACAGCCTAAGGATCTTGCTCAATGTAAAGGCCCTATGTCCAACCTCCAGTCACACAAAGTAACAACAGTAATACCAATAACGAAGCAAAACACAACAAGACAGCATAATCTGTTTATATGCTTGGCTTCTTCCCAGTCACACTGAGTAATAAATTAACATTTTCATGCAGAAGTATTAACATTTTTGATTATATAGTAGCAAAGCAAGCACATTTTATATTTAAAATTTGTATTTATTTAATGAAGTACCAGGAATTGACTACCAAGCCTCAGCCCTGCTAATTAAGTACTCCCACCACCACACTGCACCTCCAGACTTACTAAGTTGATCAGGCTGGCCTAGAACTCAGAAAGTTCCTGCATTAGTCATTCAAGTAGCTGGGATTATTTACAAGTGTGCACCATCATATCCAATAGGCCACATTATCTTTATTTTTTTTTGAGACAAGGTCTCACTCAGTAGTCTGTAGTCTGGTCCTGAACTCGCTCTGAAGCCCATATTATCTAGTAGTCTGCAGACCAGGCTGGCCTTGAAATCATGGCAATCCTCCTGCCTCAGCCTTCCAAGTGCTAGAATTATCAGTATACACCACCCTGCCTGGCTTATATGGTACTGGGGAATTGAACCCAGGACCGTGAGCTTGTTAGGCAAGCGCTCTAATCACTTTGCTATTCCTTCAGTCCCACTAGCCCGCAACTAATCTTTACTTGGTGTTGGAGAATCACACCTAGGGCCTTGTGCATTCAAGGCAAGCGCTCTAACCACTGAGTTATGCCCCAACCTGCTACATCCTTTAAAGTTCAAAATAGCTAGACCAAAGATTTTGGAACGAAAGGTTATAAATTTATATATACAGGACACTTTTTTTGAGATAGGGTCTTTGTATGTATTCCATACTGGTACTGAATTCACCGTGCAGCCCAGGCTGGCTTCAAACTCACAATGATCCTCCTGCCTCAGCCTCCTGAGTATAAAATTTTGGTATTATAGGCATGTGCCACCATGCCCAGCTTATAGGGCACTTTATTTATGTGTGTAAACATATATGTATGTATATAATACACATACACCTTTGTATACTAAATTGAAATGTAAAGCATATTACAAAAACATGGAAAATTTGAGAAAAAGTGTCAAGTCACTGTATACATTTTTCACAGAAGCCATATCTAAACTTTCATTAACTGTTCTATGAAACTTCAGGAAGGGGCGGAGGAACAGCTCAACGGTTAAAGCACTGGCCTAACAAGCACTAAGTACCAGAGTCCGATTCCCCAGCACCACAAAACTAGGCCATGGTCATGCATGCCTACAATTCCAGCACCCAGGAGGCTGAAGCAGGAGAATTTCCTTGAGTTCAAGGCTAACCTGGGCTACATAGTGAGTTTCAGAGCCAGCCTAGATTGCAGAATAAGACCCTGCCTCTAAGAAAAAGAAAAAAAACAAAGAAACTACAGGAAAGGCATCCTATAAAGGACTTTATGACTCAGAACTTACCTGTGCATTTTTATTTGAATTATTCCCTTTTTACATCTTTTTAAAATGTTTTTACAACTAAAAAAATGGGGGACCTGAGGGGACTAGTTCAGTAGTTAAAACACTTGCCTAGTGTGCATAAGGCCATGGGTTTACCCGAGAGCCACAAAAATATTAGATGTGGTGGTGCACATCTGTAATCCTAGCCAGGGAAGCTAAGGCCGCAAGACTACTGTGAGTTGCAGGCCAGGCTAGGCTACATAGTGAGTGTAGGACCAGCCTGGACTACGAAGCAAGATCTTTTTGTGATACTGGGGATTACATTCCAAGGCCTTAAAATTGAACTATATTCCAGCCTGATTCTTTTTCGGTTTGAGTTTGTTTTTGTTTTTAAACAGGGTCTTACTGTGTAGTCTGCACTGGTCCTGAACTTAACATGTAGCCCAAGCCGGCCTTGAACTCAACAGCAATCCTCTTGCCTCAGCCTCCCAAGTACTGGGATTACAGGCCTTGTGCTTGCTAGGCAAGCGTACTAACCGATGTGCTATCCCTCCAGTGCCTGGGCGTTTTAAACCTGTGAGCATCCTGCCTTAGCTTCCCAGAACATAGGAGTAACAGGCATGCACTAGCATTTCACTTTTTTTTTTTTCATTTCACTTTAAGGTTATTTTTTGTTCTGGTAAAGCAGATACAAATATCATTTACAGGTGACCTTTATATTGAACATTTCTGAAATTTATATCTTTCCTAAATCTTCCCCAAAATAATAATAAATTTTTAAAAATCCTTATCATTGAAGGAGAGTTGAGAATATTCTCACAGTCTTACCTTGAGCAGATTTAGGACTTTCTTGCCAAGATCCAACTCAAAGTTGGTATAATTTGAACCACACATGTCATAGATAAACACCAGTCCATTCCTTTGAGTTTCAAAGCTGTAAAACAATCATTGACCAAAAATATTTATTCAATGCAAATGTTTTATTGAAAACAATCTAGGTGGCTGGAGGAATGGCTCAGCAGTTAAAACGTTTGCCTAGCAAGTGCTATGTCAAGCACTAAGTACCCTAGGTTCAATTCCCCAGCACCATATAAGCTGCTCAAAGTGGCACACGCCTGTAATCCCAGCACTAGGGAGGCCGAGGCAGAAGGATTGCCATGAGTCCAAGGCCAGCCTGGGCTCCACAGTGAGTTCAGGACCAGCCTGGGTTATAGAGCGAAATCTTGTCTCAAAAAAAAAAAAAAAAAGAAAAGAAAAAAGAAAAAAACAACTAGATCCTTATTCGCTTTTGATTTGTACACTCAAAAGACTACAAAGAATAAATTATTTGGACTATTCATGGGTTGCAACAGTTTTTCACATCTCTTTAAAATTAAGAAAACACTTCCACATAATCTTAAAATCAGGGTTCTCGGTGTTATTTAGTATCCTGTCTTTTTGCACTTCTTTTCTTCCTTTCCCGTACCTGGGGCCAAACCCAGAGCACTCTACCACTGAGCCATATTCTCAGCCCTTTTTATTTTATGTTGAGATGACTCTCGCTAAATTACCTAGGCTGGCCTCAAACTTGCAATCCTCTTGTCTCAGCCTTCTGGGAAGCTGGGATTACAGGCATGTACACTGCATACTGCAACAGGCTATTTCTTTTTTGTTGTTTCCTTGATACAGTCTCCCTATGTTCTCCAGGCTATTTGTAAACTCACTAGGCACCCGAGGCTGGCCTTGAAGTCCTGACAGTACTGGCTCAGCCTTCTGAGGGCTGGGATTAGAGGTGGGTAACATTTAAACTTTTTTTTTTTAAATTTCACCCTTTCAACAAAATCTAAGAAAAAAGCACCTACCCAGGAAATGATAAGGAAAAAATTCTAATTGTGAGGCACATGCAAGTCCTTCTAATAGATTTAAGTTCCACTGGTCTTCTTTTTTAATAGGATTAGAGGCCACGCCCAGCTAATTTTTATGTGGTGTGGATAATGGCATCCAAGTCCACGCACACGCTAGGCAAACGCTGTAACCACTGAGCTGCAACCCCAGTCCCTCTGCTATCCTCTAATGTCTTACATTAATGCTAACTCTTGACTATTTTTTCATAATCCCAGGGTGACTATGCTTCACCAAGATCAAATGGGCTGCTAATGGGCTGAGAGTGCAGCTCAGTGGTTAGAGCACTTGCCTAGAATGCACAAGGCCCTGGGTTTGATTTTCTAGTGCCACATAAAAATTAGCCAAATGCGGTGGTGCGTATCTGTAATCTCAATACTCAGGAGCCTGAGGCAGGAGGACTGCTAGAAGTTCAAGGCTAGCTTTGGCTTCACAATGAGCTCAGGACCAAGCTGGACTACAGAAAGAGACCTTATCTTAAAAAAATAATAATAATAAGGGCCAGAGGAATGGCTCAGCAGTTACAGCACTTGCCTAGCAAGTGCTAAGTCAAGCGCTAAATACCCAAGTTCAATTCCCCAGTACCACATAAGCCGGGCGTGGTGACACATGCTTGTAATCCTAGCACTTGGGAGGCTGAGACAGGATCGCTGTGAGTCCAAGGCCATCCTGGGCTCCATAGAGAGCTCAGGACCAGCCGGGGCTAGAGTGAGAGCCTCTCTCTCCCCCCAAAAAAATTATAACAAAATAATAATAATAAGAGAAGATGCTGCTAAAACATGTGACACAGGTGCTAGAAGAATAGCATAGTGGTTAGAGTACTTTCCCTGGGTTCAATTCCCCAGGACTACGTAAGCTGGGCATGATGGCACATGCCTATAATTCCATTAGTCAGGAAGCTGAGGGGGACTGATGTTGATTTCAAGGTCAGCCCAGTCTACATAGTGGGTTCAGGACCAACCGGGACCACAGAGCGAGACTCTTAAAAAAAAATAAGTAAAATAAAATAAAGTTGTGGCACAATTACTGAGCAGATTTTTCAAGTCTAAAGAATTTCCAAGCAGTGACACCAATGACCCCAGAGAAAAAGTGGCAACAGCTAGAGGAGAATGAGCTGAGAAAAAAGTAGGTTAGTAATCAGTGAAATATGAGTAAATAAGATATGAAAGTTAGGAAATTCTGAAATAACTAGGTTTGCCTTCATGTCTGTCACTTTAAGTATATTTATGTGTTATAGATTTAAGTTCATTTAATGTAACAATGTGATGCAGTTTTAACTTTGTTTTGTTGTAGCAGTTCACTTATTAGGTCACTAATGAAAGTTTATCCTAAGGAAGCTGACTGATCTAAAGATAACCTTGTGAATGTACAAATATGCACCTTCCAGTATTCAGCTAAGGTAATTGAATTTTATTTATTTATTTTTTCTTTCTCTTCTTTCCCAAATTAACAATTCTTTTGAACTACATGCTTATAATTATTTTCTAGTGTGAACTGGTGGGTAAGGCCAGGTTTAACAATAACAACAAAGATGTAGAAAAATATGGAAAAAAAAAACTTTTGGTGAGTATCCCAATGAAGGGATTGGTTGGATTCAGAGAGGAGATATCAAGATTTGACTACTGCAAACCCATTGGAGGAACAGGAAGCTGGGGTAGGGTGGTGACTTGAGTGAAATGACTTAGGTGCGGAAGATTAATATGTTAAACACTGTATGGTTTCTCGGACTTGGAAAACCCAGAACACAAACATTCTTTGGAACCATATGAAGTGATAGCCGGAGCTGGGGGAAGGGACAGGGATGGGGTGGAAGGGTAGAAGATGGGAAGGGATTGTGAAGTCAATGTGATACATAGATGTATGAAACACCCAAATTCATTGTAAATACTATGTATTACATTTGTATATTAATAAAAATAGTGGGGGAAAAAAGAATTTCCATTTTTCCATGAGTTCAGCTAGGGCCAATTAAAAGAATGATGGGTTTTCCTCTCAAGGTTCCAGGCTTTTTTTTTTTTTCTTTTGATATAGGGTCTTGCTCCATAGTTCAGGCTGGTCCTAAACTCACTATGTAGTCTATAATGACCTTGAACTTGCAACAATCCTCCTGCCTCAGCTTCTCAAGTGCTAGGATTAGAAGGATGTACCAACATAGCTGGATAATTTTTATATGGAGCTGAAAAAAAAAAATCAAACCCAGGGCCTCATGCATGCTAGGCAAGCACTTTAACCTCTAAGCTATGCCCCTACCCTAGTGTCTATCTTATAGTAGAGAACTAAAACAAAAATTAGAGACAGATAAAAAAAGAATTAAATGAAAAGACTCAATGGTGAATAATGATTCTCTAATCCTAGATAAAGCTGCCCATCCTCTAGAGGCACATGAAATAGGTATAAATGCCACTAAGATTCTCATCTGTCAGGATACAGAATGAAGTTTGCATGATAGCTGGCTGCGACCTTACTGAGTTGGATTCCCCAGCTATGTGACAGAGGACAAAAACATCAACGGTTCAGGGTGCATAAGGGGAAAGCAACAAAACAAATGTGGCTGTGGATCACTTTAAAAACATGAATGAAGGGCATGTGGACATTTATGAGCCCATGCTCGACCCACCTACAGAGACATGGAAATTTTCCATTACATAATGTTAAAGAGAAGGTATCCTATCTTAAAGCAATCTGCATTCTAGTGGTAGGTGAAACATCTGATGCCAGTATAAGATCAATGACATCTCAAGGCCATGACTGACTAAGCATATAACTGGAATTAATAGTAACTCCTATTAAGGTCAAAATAAAAAGAATTTTATTTATGAGCCATATGTGATGGCACATGTGATAAACCAAGCAAGCATTCGGGAGGCTGAAGTAGAGGAGTCACTGAGACTCGAGGCCAGCCTGAGCTACAGACTGAGTTCAAGGCCAGCCTGGGCTACATTGTAAGGCTCTACCTCAAAAAAAAAAAAAAAAAAATTACATGTAAGTCGAGAGTCAGCATGGTGAAGGAGCCCATTGAGAAAGGTAGGCCTGGAAGCAAGGGCAGGATTTAGCAAAGAGGACAGGAAAGAGAAAATCATTCTGGTGCGAAGAAATACAACAAGACTTTCTCCTCATTGAAGAAAATATTTTACTAAAGGGTCACATTTATTCACTGTTTCATCCAGATAATGTGGAACTAGTGAGGTTTTTAAAAACAGGGATGAGGACGCTGGAAGAATGATACAGTGGTTAAAGTATTTGCCTTGCAAGCTCAAGACCCTGAGTTTGATTCCCCTGTACCACAGAAAGCCGGACATCGTGGTACAGTATTCAGGACCAGCCTGGACTATAGAGAGAGACATTGTCTCAAAAAAAGATAAATTTCATGCAAACAAAGTTTTAGTTATGTTCACCTGTGTAGGCCTCCTATGGTACTCAATACTCATACTGGAACAAACAACATCAGGTCCTCGCCAGGCATTTCGCTATGCCTACATGTGATTTCTCTCTTGTTTGGGATGTGTGCCTACAATACTGAAGAATGAGCTATATCCCAGCCCCTTTTGAGATAGTATCTTGTTAAACTGCTATGTTGCCCAGGGTGGGTTCCAACTTGTGATCCTCCTGTCTCAGCCTCTAAAAGTGCTGGGATTACAGGACTGCATCACTGAGTTGATCTTGGGTTTCCACTCTCTAATATTACCAAGGAGGAAGGCTAACACTAGGTCCATCAGTACTTCACAACTTTTTTCCCTAATGTACTGGGAATTGAATCCAGAGCCTTTACACTGAATTATATCCCCAATCCTTTTCCTTTTTATTTAGTATTTAAAGACAAGATCTAAGTTGCACAGGCTGGGCTCAAACTTGCAGTCCTCCTGCCTCAATTCCCCAAATGCTAAGACCACAGGCACGTACCACCACACCTGGACACATATTGTGATATTCTCATTATTATTATTATTATTTTTGGAGTGCTGGGGATGGAACACCCAGGGTCTTGAGCATAGCTGGAAAAGCACTCTACCATGGAGCTACATCCCCAGCCTTTAGCAACTTCTGTTGTTCAGAATAATGCAACATATGGGTCCTAGCTATGTCCACAGCTGAGAAGAAGCAACTGCAGAAACTCAGTACAATTAAAGTAACACAAGCAAGGGAGTAACAAGAGAATAAGACACAGTCAAACCTAGGCCAGCCCTCTAGCTATGTCGACCTGTAAATCCACACGCTACTGAATGAAGTCGTACACAGCTGTCTCTACAATTTCGGGTATCAGCCCTCAATACAGCACTTCAAACATAAAGGACTAACCCAAATGTCAGAGCTGAGACAAACTAAACGGCAAGCACCAGGAAGAAAGGAAATATGGCAGGAAGGCAATGCAGCAGAGTACACATAGCTCTGACCAAGAGCAAAGAAAACAGAATCTTGGTCCCAGCAGGACCAACATATGATGATTGTTGAAAGGTCATATAGCACAGAACTTATGCCTAGCACACACAGGTCCTGATCATATTATAAAAAAAGCCATATGACTTCTTTGGTCTTTAGTTTCTCTATCTTTGGAATTACAATCTCATTTACCTTGGAAAAGGAAGAAGCCACGACTTAAACTGGCTCCATTTGTTTATATGCCTGTTACACTCTTGGGGGATGATGGCACAGCTCAGTGATTAGAGTGTTTGCCTAGGAAGTTCAAGGTCATGGGGTCGATCCCCCAGCACCACAAACATGCTGGACCTGATGGCACATACCTGTAATCCTAGCACTCAAGAGGTGAGGCAGGAGGATTGTCATAAATTCTAGGTAAGATGGGCTACATAGTGAGTTTAGGACAGCTTGGAAAACAGAGTGAGACAAAAAAAAAAAAAACCCCAGAAAACTTTACACTTTTGGTTTATTCTTCCCCCTGAATAATGATCCTCAAGATTCTGAGGGGAAAAAAAGCAATATTCCTATTTTTACAGAAACTGAAGTCTCAGAAGTTTTCAGTTGGATTGATTTCGTTTTATTTTGCTCTTTTTTGGTTATACTAAGGACTGATCTCAATGTCTTCACACTAAGCAACACCCCCAACCTATTCTTGTTTCTGATTTTGGGACAGTAGCTCACTAAGTCGTTACTGCAATTTGGATCTGGAATGTCCTCCAAACGTCTCATGTATTTGTTATAGACTGTCTATGGAACTCTGTGCTGTAAAAAGATTGGGGCCTAGTCTGGAGGGGTGGATTACAGGCCTGTAAATTGGATTATGGGTTTGCAGTTGGGGTTTACCACACCTTCCACCACTGGATCCAGGAGGGGCTGATCACTGGGATGAGACCTGGAAGGATAAACAGGCTGCTTCCTGCCTTCCTTGGAGGACTAGTCTTCACTTGCCTTGACTTGGCTTCCTGTTTGTGATGTTGGGAGAAGTTGTCCCCACCTCTGCCTCTGCCATGTACTTCCAGTGCTGCTGGCTGCCTATGAATGCACCGTGATTTTCTGAAACTGTGAGCTAAAATAAACCTTTCCTCCCCTAAATTGGTGCATGTCAGCTATTGAGTCACAGCAACGAGAAAGTAACTAAGACCCAAGCTATGCTCAAATTTGTGATCCTCTGGCCTCGGCCTCCTAGAGTGATGGGATTATAGGCCTGTGCCACAGGGCCCAGGTCATGGTTTTTCTCCCTACTACTGCTAGGGATTGAACCCAAAGCCTTACGCCTGCTAGAAAAGTAATACACCACAGCGTTACATCCCTAGCTCTCTTTGTTCTTTTGTGAGACAGAGTCTAAGTTGCCCAAGTTGGCCTCCAACTTTTGGTCCTCCTTCCTCAGCCTCCCAAGTAGCTAGGATTATAAGCATGTTCCACTGTACCCAAACCCAGACAGTGGGTGGGTAGGTGGGTTGATGGGTGTTGATGGGTATGTGTTACTAGGGACTGAACTCAGGGCCTTTGCACTGAGCTACATTCCCACCTCAACTTCCCTGAGTGCTGAGATTACTGGTGTGCACCACCATGCCTAGCTCAACAGGCTTGTGACAGCAGTAAAAAGAATCAGTATGGTTCATTTCCTTCTCTCTCTCTTTCAGTAAATAATTCTCAGTACACAAGTACAATGACAATTTATAACAACTGACTTTCTTAATTGCTTCCAATCAAGATGGCGGCCGAGTAACAGAGCTGCACAATAACTCCCCATAGACCCACTTAAAAAGCTGAGAATTTAGTCAAAAACTTCCTATTCAACGTAGCTAGGACAGGGAGAAGCATCCCAACAATTGAAAGGAGACCAAGAGAAAATCAGAAATCCTGAAGGAACATTAGAAATGGGAGGAAAAAAAGAGCAACCTAGGAAACTTCAAGGACACTCACAGAATTGCCTGAGACCCCAGAAACTAATGTCAGGGGCCCTAAAATAGTGCAACTCAAAGAAAAATAAGTCAAAAAGCAAATAAATGAGTCAAACAACCAGTTCAAACAAGATATTTTCAAAGAAATGCAAGCCTTAATCGGTGGGCTTAAAAGGGAACTTACTAACCAAATAGTGGTCCTAATGGAAACAAAGCATACTGAGCATACTGAAGCCACAAATAAAAAGTTGGCTGAGGTAAATAAGGAAATGCAAGATATGAAGGAGCATTCTGATACAGAAATGGAAAATATGAAAAGAAATCTAGATGAAATTCAGGATATAAAAAATATATGTCAAAGCAAGGGAAGATGACTCAAATATTGTGAGGACAGAATTTCAGACCTTGAAAATAAGGTTGAGAAAACAAATGCTGTAATTAGGCATGACTCCAAAATTAGAAATGAGCAAAGTAGCTGGATACAACAGCTGATGAATGATTCAAGGAGAACCAATCTCAGAATTATGGGAGAGGGAGAAGAACAAAAGGTAGCACTGAAGGTGTAAAAAATTTATTCACTGAAAAAAAAATTTATCCACTGAAATAGTGCAAAAAAATTTCCCTATTCTAGAAATAGAAATTAATTTATAAGTACAAGAAGCTCACAGAACATCAAATAACCTCAACCAGCAACAAGACTCGCCATGACACATCATAATCCAAACCTCAGAAATAAAACATAGAGAGGATATTAAAAGCAGCAAGAGGGGTTGAAGAATAGCTCAGCAGTTAAAGCACTTGCCTAGCAAGTGCTAAGTCAAGTGCTAAATACCTGAGTTGGATTCCCAGGAGCTACACAGGCTGGGCGTGGTGGCACATACATGTAATCCCAGCACTCTGGAGGCTAAGACAGGTGGATTGCTGTGAGTCCAAGGCCAGCGTGGGCTCCATATTAAGTTTAGGACCAGCCTGGGCTACAGAGTGAAACCATGTCTCCAAAAAAAAAAAAAAAAAAAGGAAGAAGAAGAAGAAGGAAAAAAAAGGCACTATTTACCAAAGCAAACCCATTCAAATTACTGCCAACTTCTCAATGCAAACCTTAAAGGCTAGGAGAACCTGGAGCAAGATCTTGCAAGCTTTGAAAGATACAAGCGTCAACCCAGGTTGGTGTATCTGGCAAAATTATCAATGAAAACTGAAGGAAAAGTAAAAATTTTTCATGACCAAGAATCCCTAAAGAAATTTGCAACCACTAGCCCAGCACTGCAGAAAATACTTGAAGTAAACTTTGAGAGACAGAGAGACAAGCAGCACCAAAAGAACATGGTGGAAAGAAAGCATCTAAAGATAAAGTATAACAACAACAAAAAAAATTGGTAATTGAATCATTTGATTGGAATCCTTCTAAAACAGTATCAACTGTCTCATAAAATCTGTGAATCTTCCACCATGATTACTGTTTTTAATAGTATATAACTTTGCAAAACATACTACTTATATTCAACATAGGGAATTTGTATAAAATCTTTAAAATATATATGCATGAAGTTAGGGATGGATCGGTAGGAAAAATGATAAACCAAATCTGGGAAAATGTTAGTTATTAGTGAAATGTGAGTAAATAATTTATAAAAGTTTTTTTAAAAATCTGAAATACCTAAGCATGCCACTCTATTAAGTGTAGTATACTTAATGTGATATAGATTCAAATTTATTTAATGTAGTAATTCAATATAGACTTAAGCTCGTTTAACATAGTAATTCACTCATTTGGTCTTGGATGTAAGTTTATCCTAAGAAAACTGACTGATGCAATGACAACCTGCATCTTCGGAATGTACAAATATTTACCTTTCAATATTCAGCTAAGGAATTTGAAATCTAACTTCTCTCTTTTTCCTTCTCACATTTTTTAGCCTTATAAATTTCATTATTATAATTCTCTTCTTATGTAGACTGGTGGGTGAAGCCACATTAAAGAATCTCAACAAAGATATAGTAAGATACAGAAAAAAGAACTTTTGGCAAACCAGAGAAGAGGCATCAAGATATGGCCACTGCAGCCCATTCTAGGGGTGGGAAACTGAGCTAGTAAGTGGTGATTTGAGTGGCGAAGTGAGTCAGATGCAGAAGATTAAATATGTTAAATATTGCACGGTGTATCTGACTTGGGAAACCCAGAACACAGACATTCTATAGAACCAAATGAGTGGACAGTGGGAGTTACAGGGAGATGGGGAGGGCATGGGAGGGCCAAAAATGGGGAGGGGAAGGGATCGTGACATCGACGTGATATATAGGTGCACAAAATATTCAAGTTCATTGTAAACAGTATATACTGCATACATACATTAATAAAAATGGTGGGGGAAAAAAAGAGGCTTTTGATAGTAGTAAAAAGAATCAGTATAGTTCATTTCCTTCTCTCTCTCTTCCAATAAGTAATTCTCAGTACATAAGTACATTAACAATTGATAACAACTGGCTTTCTCAACTTTTTTAGTCTAAAATAGAGCCAGGTGATAAAGACACAAAATATCCAATGTCTTCAAAGTACCTTGAAATATGGCTTGTCCTTAAGAACCTGGGCTATTTTCAGGGCTGGAATAGCCGAGAGATTAGAGTGCCTGCCTAGTAAGTGCAAAGCTCTGGGATCAATTCTCCATCCCCACATAAACTGGGTATGGGGGCAAATGCCTGTAACCCCTGCACTTGGTAGGCTGAAGGAGGAAGATTGCCTTGAGTTCAGGACAAGCCTGGACTACAGAATGAAACCCTGTGTAAAAAAAAAAAAAAAAAAAAAATATATATATATATATATATATATATATATATATATATAGCCTATTCTCTTATTGATAGCATTCCCCATGGCACATCTTAGAAGCAAGCAAACTTGAGTCCAAAAGTATCACTTTCTTATCTGGATATAAACCACTGAAAAGAGCACTTACCTATCAACAGCTCTGTCTAGCAAGTAAAAGAGAGCCTGAAGTACCACGTGTTGGACCGACTTGTGGGGATGGTGCAGCCTGGCAGTGAAGAGGGCAATGGAGGCTCCTGTTGGATCCCGAACATCCTACACCAGAGAAAACATGAGACATTTAACAATCAAACAGAATCGCAACAAGCACTAGGGTTTATATCTTAGACTGACATCTGATGTATTAAGAGGCCTTCTTTGATTGGCACTAATTGCTCTAAAAAAGGAAGAATGTTAGTATCACTTCACCCCTCTTTCCTCAGCACCCTCTGGACTACCCAATATTCTTGTGGTAAAAACAAACTAAAACAAAACAAAATGCATTTTCTCACATCTTCAACTGCAGAGAAACTAATGGATGGTTCTGTGCTAATAAATTTCTCAAGTAATATGGCTGGAAAAAAAAAAAAAACAGGCCTAGAGGAATGGCATGGTGGTTAAAGCACTTGCCCTGAAAACACAAAGCCCCGAGTTTGATTCCCAGCACCACATAAAGCTGAGCATGGTAGCAGACACCTGTAATCCCAGCACTTTGGAGGATGAGGCAGGAGGATGCTACCAAGCAAGACCTTGCCTCAAAAACAAATCAAAACCAAAAAAAAAAGAAATAAATAAATAAAAAATAAGGCTGGAGGAATGGCTCAGTTGTTAAAGCACTTGCCTAGCAAGAGCTAAGTCAAACACTAAGTATCTGAGTATCCGAGTTCAATTCCCCAGCACGACATAAACTGGGCATGGTGGCACATGCCTGTAATCCCAGCACTCAGTAGGCTGAGACAGGAGGACTGTGATGAGTCCTGGGGCTGGAGGAATGGCTCAGCAGTTAAAGCGCTTCCTTAGCAAGTGCTAAGTCAAGTGCTAAGTTCCAAGTTCAATTCCCCAGCACCACATAAGCTGGGCGTGGTGGTGCAAGCCTGTAATCCCAGCACTTGGGAGGCTGAGGCAGGAGGATTGTCATGAGTCCAAGGCCAGCCTGGGCTCCACAGTGAGTTCAGCACCAGCCTGGACTACAGAGGAAGGCCCTGTCTCGAAAAACAATAAAACACCAAGTAGCAGCAGAGAAGCACAGACTAGAATCATGGTTAACGCTGCCTAATAAGTACCATCATACACTTAACCTGAGAGGCAAAATGGAAGACTTTCCATTAAATAAGGAAGGATGTGGATGTGTCTGGCCACAATGTATAACCATCTCAAGGCCTTGACTATTCTTTTTTTTTTTTTTTTCTTGAGACAGGGCCTCACTCTGTGGCCCAGGCTGGTCCTGAATTCACTTCAGAGCCCAGGCTGGCCTTGGACTCATGGCAATCCTCCTGTCTCAGCCTCCCGAGTGCTGGGATTACAGGCGTGTGCCACCACACCCAGCTTATGTAGTGCTGGAGAATCGAACTCAGGTACTTAGCGCTTGCTCAAGCGCTTTAACTGCTAAGCCATTCCTCCAGCCCAAGGCCTTCATTATCTTAATGAACCAATGAAGAAACTTTCATAAGTCTACTATACAACCAACCAATTACCCACATTCAATTATTGTATTAGTAGTAATTTTAATAACCGTAAGAGTTATTCAGGCTGGGGGTATAACTCAGTAGTTAAGGCATTTGCCTATCATACACAAGGTGCTAGGTTTGATTTCTAGCACCCCATGAAACTAGCCAAGTGTGGTGATACATGCCTATAATTCCAGTACTAGGCAGGGTGAGGCAGGAGGACTGCCATGAGTTCAAGGCCAGCCTGAGCAATATATACGTATGAGACAGGGTCTTGCTTTGTAGTCCAGGTTGGTCCTGAACTCTCTGTGTAGCCCAATCCAAGCACTCATGAAGCAGAGGCAAAGAGGTGCCTGAGTTCAAGGACAGCCTAGGCTACACAGCGAGTTCAGGACCAGCCTGGACTGCAGAGCAAGACCCCGTCTCAAAATATAAAACATAAAGCCATGCGTGGTGGTGCATGCCTGTCATTCCAGGAGGACTGCCATGAGTCCAAGGCTAGCCTGGGCTACACAGTGAGTTCAAGACCTGTCTGGGGTACAGAGTGAGACTCAAACAAAAAAAGCAAGTGTCCATTCAAGAGCCCTAACAGAGTGTCCAGCCTCTCCTATGCCTTTCTTTTTCCCTTTGTCTTTTTTCTTGATTTCTGTAAAGGATGCTGTCCTAAGCTGTGATACTTTTGTTCTGTGTGAAATAGGGTCTTACTCTGCAGTCGAAGTTGATCCTGAACCCATCATGGAGCCCACGCTGGCCTCAAATTCATAGTAATCCTTTTGCCTCAGCCTCCTGAGTGCTGGGATTACAGATGTACACTACCATGCCCAGCTTATGTTTGTTTTTTAAATTAAGTCTCAGTTAACCTTGGAATGTATACTAAATAAACACATTTTGGTTATTTTTGGGAAAAAAATTAGTAATTCAATTATTAATGGAGTAATTTTGTGCCAGGTCACATGGCTACTTCATATCTGCTCCTGACTATGGTTGAAGTCCATTGGAAAAAAATTCAAACAGAACAAGAGCTACAAAAGGAAGTAACAAAGTATAAAGATGGGATCATAAAGACTAACTAGAATGGTGAACTTCCCACTGAGGATCTCAGAGCGGAGAGGCTCCTCATGAGGCTTCAGCTTCACAATGCCTTCCTTTCTTCGTGTTTCCTATGAAGCAAACACAAGACGAAGTAATATGAAAATACTGTATATCCAGAACAACCTCAAGTGACCATGAAATCTCAAAGATAAGGGGCATTAAAAGTCAGTAACTAGCTGGGGTCAGTGGCATAGGTCTATAATCTCAGCACTTTGGGAGGCTGAGGCAGGAGGATCACAATTTCAAGCACAGGCTAACTTAGCTACATGGCCAGACTCTGTCTCAAAATCAAAAATAAGGAGCTGGGTAGTTAGAGTACTTGCCTAGCATACACAAGCACCTGGGTCAAATCCCCATGCCCACATAAAAATTTGCCAGATGTAGTAGTACAACCCTGTGATCCCAGTACTCAGGACATTGAGGCAGGGGGATTGCCATGAATTCGAGGCCAGCCTGGACTCAACAGTGAGTCAGGACCAGCCTGGCTATACAGCAAGACTGTCTCAAAATAAAAGGAAACAAAAACCAAACCACCAAAATCAAAAATGGGTTGGGGATGTAGCTTAGTGTAAAGGCCATGGGTTCAATCCCCAGTACCACAAAAAGTAAAATAAATAAATGATCTAACTAAATTGTGAATTTCTTTTAACTTCC
Source organism: Ctenodactylus gundi (assembly GCA_004027205.1). Lineage (NCBI taxonomy): Eukaryota > Metazoa > Chordata > Mammalia > Rodentia > Ctenodactylidae > Ctenodactylus > Ctenodactylus gundi. The sequence continues at coordinate 54,839 of PVKB01006056.1, read as the reverse complement.
TTTCATAGCAACTGTTATCAGAATTTTTGCCTAAAGGTGCCTCATCAGACTCTGGGAGGGTATTCTTCTCTGAATCAGTAAGAATCCTAACCCTGAGAACCAACCCATATGCAACATTAAGGTACAAGATCAAAGCTCTTAAACCTGCCACAGCACGGATATTATATCAGGACTTTGAAATATGACCCCCCCCACACACACAAATCATCTGTGCATCCTTTTACATCTTCCATGCTGAGGCCTATCCTAGCTTAAAAAGGACCCCTGCAGCTGATCCTCTCCAACAACAGCTACTTAGACTTCATTTTCTTCCCCTCTACAGATAAGATTCTTTAAGCTCACTCCTCAGTCTCGTACTTGGTCCACTGCATTCTGATTCCCTCCCAATCTAACTATGAATACTAGACTCAAAGTTCTTGCTCCAGTGCACAGGATCTTCGTGTCACTGATCCAGTGGACATCTCCAGGCCTCCTTTTATTTTTTTAAACTTTATTTATGTATTTATTTATTTTGAGGCAGGGTCTCACTCTGTAGTCCATGCTAGTTCTAAGTTTACTATGTAGCCCAGACTGGCCTCGAACTCACAGCTACCATCCTGCCTCAGTCTCTTAAGTGCTAGGATTGCAGGTGTGCACCACCACGCCCAGCTTAAGGGGTGCTGGGGAATCTAACTAGGTACTTAGGACCTGGCCAAGCACTTTAACCATTGAGCTATTTCTCCAGCTCAAGATCTCTTTCTAAATAAAGACCTTAATCTTGAGATAACTCTCTACCTCCTATATCCTGGTGTGTGTATGGGGCGGGGGGACAGAGGAGGAGGATCTTTCTTGGCATTCCTATCTCTTCAACTACTCTCAAATCTCTTTTATAAGTTTAAATTATTATTTTACTCACTGACTACCATGGTTTGCATCTGCAGTGTCCCCCAAGTCTCATTTATTTGTTATAAATTTTCTATGGAACCGTGTGCTGTTGAGAGATTTGGGCCTTGTTTGGAGGTGTGGGTTACAGGCATGTAAACTGGATTACAGGTGTGTAGTTGGGGCTTAACACACCTTCCACACCTGGATCTAGGAGGGGCTGATCACTGGGATGAGACCTGGAGGGATGTGTAAGCTGCTTCCTGCCTTTCTGGAGGACTAGTCCCAACTTGCCTTGACTTGGCTTCCTGTTTGTGATGTCATGAGAATCTGCCTTCACTTCCGCCTCTGCCATGTACTTCTATTGCTGCCAGATGCCCCTGAATGGACTGTGACCTTCTGAAACTGTAAGCCAAAATAAACCTTTTCTCTCCTAAATTTGTGGATGTCAGGTATTGAGTCACAGCAACAAAGAAGTAACACGCTGACTCATTCATTCTCCAAATACATAATAGCACAATTATTACATGTCAGGCATTGAGCTAGGTGGCTGATAAATAAAACAAACTAGGTCTAAATTTTTCTCTAATCAAATGCAGAGACAAGGCAGCAGAAATGAACCCAAGGCCTTTGCAATGAACTATAGTCCCAGCTCACTTTTTTATTTATTTTTTTAAGCAGAGTCCCTCTAAGTTGTTAAATTGCCCAGGCTGGGTTTGATTTTGTGGTCCTCCTGCCTTAGCCTCCAAAAGTACTGGGATTATATATGCCAGCACCACCACGCTTGGATCAATTTTCTTAATACTGGACCAAAGAAACACAAACCCAGAAGTCAGGTTCTAATCCTATGTGTCCTGTTATTCCTTAAACCCTTCCAAGATGACCTCCATCAATCCCCACAGCTCCAATATGTAATTCTGCTTTCATCATGCTGAGATTGTTATAGCTATTAGAGTTTTTTTTTTCTTCCTTTATGGTAATGGGAGTTGAACTCAAGGTCATTACACTGTGCTATACTCTTTTTGATGTCTCACCAAGTCACTAAGTTACTCAAGTTGGGCTCAAAATTGTAATCCTCCCAGCTCAGCCTTACAGAGTGCGGAATTACAGGCATGTACCACCACACCCAGCTACTCCAGAGTCCTTTTCTGCACCCTAAACTCCTATTAGAGGAAATGTTTGTTTGGATATCCCAAAGACACTTCAAACTTAACATGACCATATTAAACTCACAATTGTCGGCTCTCCAGACACCAGCACACACTTTAATGTCTCCTAAATCAGTGAAACCACCACCTTTTACTCTCACACCAAGCCAGACTCTGGAATTCTTGCCTTCTCCTTTCCTACCACCATTACAGCACCGTATCTTATGCATTCTGCTTTCAGAATCTCCACATCACTCCAGCTCCCCAGACTTCATGCCTAATGACCCTGCAATCATCTCTCCCTGTACATGCAAAAATCTTCTAACTGGTCTCTTCGTCTCCAGTGTGTAGTTCTTCTCATTCATTCTCCAAAAAAGACTGAGGAAAAAACCTTCTCAGGATGTAAATAACTCAAATTCATTTACTAACACCTTTAGTGAATTTCTCTGCCTTTCAGAAAAAGCAGATACTCTGATTTGATCTTTTACTTCTGAGGATCAACCTCTTACTATGCCCCCAGGTCCCACTCAACATTCTGGCTCAGGCATTAGGGCTCACATTCTCTCCGCCACCCTCCTCCACCTGCCTGACTCCTACTCATCCTTCAGATCTTAGTTTAATGCCACTTCCTCTAGGAAAGCTTCCTTATCCTACCTAACCAAATATGCTTCCAGAGAATCCAGTGCTGCCTTATAACATTTCTATAATTGTTTCCTATCTCCTCCTAAATAGAAACAGGATCTGAACATAGAAAGCATACAACAAACATTCATAATGTATGAATTAACATACTTGTTAATTCAATGAACACGTATGGAATGAGCTGCCTCCTAAGAGAGATATAAGTAAGCTACAGCACTAAACTTATTCCAGTATTTGTTTTCACAATATTTATAATTTATGAAGATTTTTACATCTCTTCAGATGTAAAAAATTAGAATGGTTTTATTACCCCAAAGCAATATGATACTGTTTTCCAAAAATGCTATCTGCAACAGCAGACATAAACAAAGAATCAAAGTCTGTGAATGACAGTATGAGCCTCCTTTAAAGAAACAAAAATCAAGAACAAAGTAAAACACTAACAGAGCTATGTTTGCATAAAAATACTATTAGCCAAATGAACTAGCTAATACAGTTGCTGTTCTCTTCTAAGATACAAGTTAAGTTCAATTCCTGAATTCCCCATGCTCTGCATTTATTGTGGTTTGGATTTGGAATGTTCCCCAGAAGTCTCATGTATTTGAATGTTGTGAGATTATCTATGGATCCAAATGCTGTTTGGAGATTGGGGCCGGGTCTGGAATCATAAATTATGGGCATGTGGTGGAAGACAAGTGTGTGGACTAGATTACAGTCATGTGGTGGGGGCTTAAACATGGAAGGGACAGAACACTGAGGCTGGAACCAGAAAGGGAAGGTCATTGGGATGAAACCTGAAAGAATATAATGCTGCTTCCTGCCTTCCTCAGGGGTTTGACCTGACTTCGTTGTGGCTTCCAGTTTGCAATGCTGTGAGGATCGGTCTCTACATCTGCCTCTGCCATATGCTTCCTCTGTTACTGGCCACCCAAGAATGGACTGAGACCTTCTGAAACTGAAAGCTAAACTAAACCTTTCCTCCCCCACTTTGTGCATGTGGGGTACTGAGTCACAACAATAAGGAAAGTACTACGACAGTATTTGTCTGAATGCCCAGTTTTAAAAATCCCAAGGGTACCCCTCTTCAGGACTTCTGGGTAGCAGAAGCTTTTAACCCTCCATTCTTGTTTTCAAAATAAATTATTTTACAAAAAATAAATGAATAAATAAAAATAATAAAAATAAAAATCCAAAGACCCTGAAAACCAGTGGAGTAAATGGGGCAGGTGGCCAGAGGCCAGTGAAGAAGGTGTGGATGCAAGCTCCAGGAAGGGTGAACTGCCATCCTGCTAGGTGACAGCAGCTTCAGTCATTATAATGGTCTACAAACTTCACATCCAAAAGTGGGTTTTCCGGAGCTGCCCAGGCTCAATTCTCACAAAGATTCTTGGATGGTCGTGCATTTTTTTCACCATAGTGGGGGGTGGGAAGGTGGGAGGAATGATAGCTAGAGACACATGGATGCGTGAAGTACACAAAAAAGAAGAGCAACACTGAGGATGCCCAGCAGCCGCTGCCACTGCCACATCTCCCACTGCCACATCTCCTGCCCCCCAGCCACTTACTCTGTATGAGTGGAACAACTCTATAGCTCTGAGCACATCGAACTTCCTGGCCATGAGAAACTTGACAGCCACATTCCAAGAGAGTGGTGAGACGTTGTACTGAACCGTCCACTTATTAATCTCTTCAAGAAACTGCTTGGTGGCCTATTTGACAAAAAAATAAAAAAATAATAACAAAACATATTTATTGAACCAACAACAAACAAGCAGGTAAACATTTATTCTTCCTCAGTTTACTACAGGGGGAAGGGAAAGACTCAAGGTAGAAACAGGTATGAAATCAAAACAGTTAAAATTCATGTAACACAATGAGGCCAGAAGCCACAGTAAAATTCAAAGAACAGGACCTACCTCACTGATACCCAAAGAAACAGGACACTAGAGCTTCCAAGTTTTGTTTTTTTGAAACAGGGTCCCACTCTTTAGTCCAAGCTGGTCTCAAACTCATTATGTAGCCCAGGCCTGGAAATCAGGGCAATCCTCCTTCCTCAGCCTCCAGTGCTGGGATCACAAGTATGCACCATTATACATGGTTTATAGGGAGCTGGGAAATTGAACCAAGGGCCTTCTGCTTGCTAGGCAAGCACTCTACCCAATGAGCCACACCTTCCAACTCCAGGCTCCCAAATTAGATGTAAATTACTGGCCCCAAAGCAAGCAAACAAAAGCAGCAGATTTTTTTTTTTTTTTTTTGGTTTATCCAGGGGGAAAAAAGGGTGGCTAGACTGTCTGTAGAATTATTGCATAATGCCATGTAGTACAGCAGTCACAGCTGCTGCTTTGATTTCAAAAGTTAACTGGACACAGGAAAACCATCAGAAAATGATTTTGCCTCTGGAGTTAGCAGAACTATTTGAACAGCAAAACTGTTAGGGAGAATTTAACAACCAAAAAGCTAACTGCTCTATATACTGAATGAGAGACCACAGACCCTCATTAGGCTTTCCACAGCAACAAAAAGCCTGGACACTGGGCCCAGCACAGTAAGTAGTCCCTGTGCACAGAGGTTTGAGAAAAAGAACTGATAAGGAAGGAACAGTTGGAACATTTCATGTTCACTCTCTGACCAAGTAAAATACCTATTCCTAGAACGGTTCCTCATCCTGTTCTTCCCTTACTTTTAACCAACAATTTCTGCCCTAGTCAAATTACCCTTCTGCCTGTTTATTCATTTTAGAGTTATTTAAACTGAGATTTTATGCATATCTAATCTGAATTACTAAGAGCTTTCTGCATGGCTGTTCTGCTGCTTCCACCCAGAAACATTTCTCAACTGTTAGCCCACAATGTGGTTAACCTAGTTTATTCTGAACAATATCCCAGGGCTGAAGGAATTAAAGAGGGCAGTTAAAGAGCTTGCCTAGCTAGTTTATGGCCTTATGTTCCATTCCCCAGCACCACATAAACTGGATGTGGTGGTGCACGCCTGTAATCCCAACACTCAAAAGCCGAGGCAGGAGGATTGTTATGTGTTTGAGGCCAACCTAAGCTACATAGTGAGTTCAGGACTACCCTGGACTACAGATCAAAGACCCTGTCTCAAAAAAAACCTTGATTTTTTTTTTTAACCAATCAACTTAGAGTAAGCTGAATTCACTACTATTTGTTAAACTAAAACCTGGGTTAATAAGTATAAATATAGCCGGATATGTTGGCGCACACCTGTAATCCCATATTGTGGTTTGGATCGGGAGCATCCCCCAAAAGCCTCACGTTCCTATGGATACTATAAAGTGTTGGGAGGTAGAGCCTGGCTGGAAGGGGCAAATGCCTGGGGCTTGACCTGGACAGGTGTGTGCCGGTCTCTGTTTTGCCATACTGTGAAGACCTCTGTCTCAGTTAGTTTTCCGTTGCTGTAGCTCAATACTTGACATCCACAAATTTAGGGGAGGAGAGGTTTATTTTAGCTCATAGTTTCAGAAAGTCACAGTCCACTCATGGGAGGCCAGCAGCAATGGAAATACATGGCAGAGGCAGAGGGGTGGAGGCAGCTTCTCACAACAACATAAACAGGCAGGCAAGTTGAGACAAGTTGAGACAAGTTGAGACTAGTCCTAGTCCCAGTCCTAGTCCTCCAAGGAAGGCAGGCGCAGCTCATATAACCTTCCAGGTCTCCTCCCAGTGATTAGCCCCTCCAGGATCCAGGTGTGGAAGGTGTGGCCACTACATGCCTTTAATCCTAACTTACACGCCTGTAATCCACCCCTCCAGACTAGGCCCCTATCTCTCAACAGCACATGGTTCCACAGACAATCTATAACATTTAAATACATGAGACTTTTGGGGGACATTCCAGATCCAAACCACAATAACCTGTCTCCAGAACGCTGGCCCTGGCTCTAGCAGCAGCCCCACTATGTGATTCCACCATGTTCTAGCCCCTCACCTATGAATGGACTGTGACCTTCTGAAACTGTAAGCTGACCTCAATGTTTTCTCCCTAAAGTTGAGATTGTCGAGTATTGAGTCACAATGACGAAAAAGTAACTTCGACATCCCAGCACTCCAGGGGGCTGAGGAAGGAAGATTGCCGTGAGTTTGAAGCTAGCCTACGCTACACAGTGAGGTCAGAACAGGGCTGGACTACAGAGCAAGACACTGTCTCAAAAACAAGCAAATGAGAATCTCAAGCAAGTAAGTAATCCCTCACAAGAGAGCATGAGATCCATCGCCCAATTTCTAGGAAAGGACAGATGCACTTCATAAACCAGAGAAAAGTTTAAGAAGCCCAAGGCTGCTCCTGAGTTCTGGAGCTTTCCAACCGAGGCCACAACGTAACTGACACTACAGGCAAAGAAGAACCAGCAAAGCAATCATACAGAATGAAAAGAACAGGAAATAAAACCTGTAGAGCTTACAGAGCACCTTGGACAGGAACCAGCTGAAGCCAAAACAGAGGAAAGGGTCTCAGGGAAGACAACACTACAAGCTCAGAAATTTAAGTTGCCTCTATATGGAGTAAACAGAGGAAAGACGGAAGGGAAAGTAAGTGGGCACATGAAGACCCCAGAAACAAAACTAGTCAGCAAGGAAGGTCATTATGTGCCTGAGGCCAGCCTGGACTACAGAGTATGATTCTGTCTCAGCAACTTTATAAACAGTATTTTTTTTTTTTTTTTTGAGACAGGGTCTTGCTTTGTAGCCCAGCTGGTCCCAAACTCACTATGAAGCCCAGCCTGGCCTTGGACTCACGGCAGTTCTGCCCCGGCCTCCTAACTGCTAGGATTACAGGAGTGTACTACCACGTCCAGCTTTATGTAGTGCTGGAGAATCGAACCCAGGGTGCTGAGCTTGTAAGGCAAGCACAGCAGGAGCTTTAACCATTGTGCCATTCCTCCAGCCCCACAAGTGGTATTTTTAGTGAATGTATTATCTTTTAAGCCCAGCCCTCTAGACTGCTGTGAGTTTGAGGCCAGCCTGGGCTACATGAGTTCAGAACCAGCCTGGACTGTAGAGCAAGACCCTGTCTCAATAAACAATACCTCTAGTGGGCTTCTCTGATACAGTTTACATAGCATAAAGCTCCAGAATAACAGAACATATTTTTCCACGCTGCTTAACTGAGTATGTAATATTTCTAGTAAAAACAATGAACAACCCAGCTACTTGGAAGTTGAGCAGGAAAATACCAAGTGCAAGACCAACCTAGACAACTTAGGGAGACCCTGTCTCAAAATAAATGCTGTTCAAAAAGAGCCAGGGATGCAGCTCTGCAGGCGGAGTGCTTGCCTTTCAATCTACAGTCTCACAAACAATGACAACGATGAACAGACAAACTGCTGTAGAGGTAAAGGGAGAAGTCTAAACAACCAGAACGTGTTAAGAGCTCACTACCTAACCAACTGCTAAGGTAAGTTTTCATTTTTCTTAGATAGGCCATGTCTTGAGGCTGGGGACAGAGTTCAGAGGTTAAAGTGCTTGCCTATTATGTGCAGGTCCCTGGGTTCGATTCTCCTGCACCATGTAAAGATTAGCTGGGCACAAGGTGTTGTGCATCTGTAATCCAAGCACCAGGGAGGTTGAGGCAGGAGGGTTGCTGTGAGTTCATTCAAGGCTAGCCTTGGGCTCTTAGTAAGCACAGGATCAGACCTGCCTGGAATACAGAGCAAGACCCTGTCTTAAATAAATATGGCTGGAGGAATAACTCAGTGGTTAAAGTGCTTGCCTATCCCCCAGCACCACATAAGTGGTATTTTTAGTGAACATACTTTTATTATTTTTTTAGAGGTGTGCATGGCAGTTCACACTTGTAGTCCCAGCACTCAGGAAGCTGTGGTGGGAAGACTACAATGAGTCCAAGGATAGACCAGGCTCCATAGTAATTTCAGAAGCAGCAGCCTGGGCTACAGAGCAAGATTTTGTCTCAAAATAAATAAATAAATAAATAAATAAGCTATGCTTTAATACGAGAAAGTCTTAACATAATGAAAGAAAAAACAGACAATACATTCCCTTCCAAATACATCTTGTCTCCTTTTCTAATAAACTCAATTGCTGCAAGTCAGGTTTAATGGCACAGGCCTGTAATCCCAGTATTCTGGTATTGTGGTTTGGATCTGGAATACCCCCCAGTAGTCTCATGTATTTGGATTGCCTATAGAACCATGTGCTGTTCAAAGATGGCAACCCGGTTTGGACGACTGGATTATGGGTATGTGTTGAAGAGCCTCTGGTGGGGGCCTGCCACACCTTCCACACCTAGAAGGGGCAGGACACTGACGATGGACCCAGAAGGGGCAGATCACTGGGATAAGCCTGGAAGTGTATATATGCTGCTGCCTTCCTCCGGGACTGGACTAGATTGGACTTGATGAGACATCACTTCCAATTAGTAATGTCACAAGAAGCTGTCTCCACCTCTGGCTCTCCCAGGGACTTCAACTGTTGTCAGCTACCCCTGAAGTTGACTATGACTCTCAGAAATTGTGAGCTGAAGGTAAACTTTTCCTCCCCTAATTTGTGGATGTCAGATACTGAGTCACAGACGAAAAAGTACTAAGACATCTGGGAAGCTGAGGCAGAAGGATCACAGGTTGGGCCCAGCATGAAAGATGTGGCCTTAAAATCAAAAATAAAAATTGGGCTGAGAATGCAGCTCAGTATGAAAGCCCTGGGCCTGATCCCCAGTATTACCAAAGAAAACAAACAAACTCAACTGCTACAAAGGTCTTTAGTGTTTTCTGTAGCTCCCAAGAGTTGTCTTTAGGTGAACTCTGTCTCCTGCTGATAAGGATGTTACTCTTGGCTTTATCCTTGGAAACAGGAAATAATTCCTCCTGGTTTGATTTCCTGAGGCCTTTAAGTGAAGAGTCCTATATATTGTATAGGGATGTGATATTTACAGATATAAGTACAAGTCCCACCTGCTCTGTTCAGCCTCTCTCCTTTCAGCCATTATCTCTGCTGAAAGAGACAAACCTAAAAAAAGCTAGAGGGCAGCTGAGGCAGAAGGAACACTATGAGTTTGAGGTCAGACATAGAATAAGAACGTGCCTCCAAAAAAAAAAAAAAAGAGGAAGAGAGAAAGGAAAAAGGAAGGAAGGAAAGAAGGTCTCATCTATCTTCAGCAGCCCTAGCCAGGGCAGTAGCAGAGATTAATAATCCCAGCTGCTGCTCAAGGCCAGCCCTGGGCAACCAGTGAAACCCTGTCTCAAAGTAAAAAATAAGGGGCTGGAGGAATGGATCAGTGGTTAAAGCGCTTGCCTAGCAAGCGTTAAGTACTGAGTTCATTTCCAGGCACCAATAAACTGGGTGTGGTGGCACATGCCTGTAATCTTCAGCATTCAGGAGGGTGAGAAAGGAGAATTGCCTTTGAGTCCAAGGCTAGTCTGGGCTCCACAGTGAGTTCAGGACCAGCCAGAGATACAGAGTGAGATCCTGCCTCAAAAAAATGAAATAAAAGCAATAATAATAAATAATAAGTATATAAGACCCTGGGTTCATCCCACAGTATGGCAAAACCAAACCAAACAAAAAACTTCAATAGCTTCTCTCCCTCTCTGTGTTGGACAAAGCCATTCACTGAGCCCATTTTTTGATTTCTGATTTTAAGACAAGGTCTCACTACCTCACTAAGTCACCCAGGCTAGGCTCATACAATTCACCTGCTTCAGCCTTCCATAGTACTGGAATTATAGGCCTGTGCCACCAGCCCAGCTGCCTTTCTCCATTACCAGTCTATTATCTATTTCTCTATTATCTGTTTCTATTCACATAGGGATTCAGCATAACCACTGAATATGGACTAATTTGCAGCCCTACTAGTTACCAGAAATCTAGTCTCAGCAATTTTAATGAGCAACATACACTTCAGGAGGGATAACTGAAATTCTTCATATTCAGCGTATTTCCTGGCAACACAATGGAACAAAAAAGTTACAATTTAGAAAACATTTCAATCCACCAAGGTCAGTGGTTTGAATCTACCTGGCCTATGAGTAACAGTAAGTGTTAACTTGCTGGCAGCTAAGGCATGGTAACAGTTCAAAAAGCTTTAGGCTTCCTTAGAAAAGGTCTGTGTTGATACTAGAAAAATTAACATTACTACTTTACAACCCTGTTCAGCCGAATTTTCTCATAAGGGTAAGATCTGTTCCAACACAGCCAAAAGGTTTACTATAATTACATACCTGGCCCGCATGGTATTTAAATAAATAAAAACAAGTTTCCTCCCTATGGCCAAGAGACTAAAGATACTAAAAGAAACTGCTACAAAACAGCTGACAGCCCTGTCAATAAAGCAGATCACACTTTGGACACCACCCTCTGGTGCCCGAATAATGGCATCAAAAGAAAAAAAAAAAGCCACACAGTCCTGGGGTTACAACAAACTCCAAAGAACTGCTACAGTTTGAAGATGAGCTTTGGGCAAGGGGCTACGCACAGAAAAGGTCCAGGAAAATGTGCTGATGTTCAAAATTCCACAGGTAGTACTTAAATCCTTGTACCAGAAAAACCTGGAATACAGTGAAGTGTTTGATCTATAAGAAACATGCTTTTGTTTTTTTGTTTGTGAGACAGGGTCTCACTCTATAGCCCAGGCTGGCTTTGGACTCAGGGCACTCCTCCTGTCTCAGGCTCCAGAGTGCTGGGATTACAGGCATGTGCGACTATATCGCCCACTTTTGTGGTGCTGGAGACTTGAACTCAGGTATTTTAGCACTTGCCCGATGAGCCATTCCTCCAGCCCAAGAAACATGCTTTCAGCCAGGTGAAGTGGTGCATACCTCTAATCCCAATACCCAAGGAGGCTGAGACAAGAGGAGCACCTCATGTTCAAGAAGGCAGAGAGAGGGCAGGGCGTGTGAGGAAGCAGCCAGGCCTCAGGAGGGATGGCAGGAGGGCGGTCCCGATTTGCTCGCTGTTGGGGAGGCTCACTGGGGGGCTGTCTGCGCCCGCACCGCACCTCCCGGCACAGGGCAGTTGCAGGGCAGTTGCGGGCCAGTGGGCGCCCCCAGGAGGGGGCCACGGACAGGAGGACTCGGTGCCAGGCTCTGAAGCATGGAGGGAGGGTCTGTACAAGTGGACCAACTATCTCACAGGTTGGCAGCCTCGCTGGTTTGTTTTAGATAATGGAATTCTATCCTACTATGATTCGCAGGATGATGTTTGCAAAGGAGGTATAAAGATGGCCGTGCGAGGAATTAATGTCCATTCAGCAACCAACATAAGAATGGAGTTAATCATTCCATTGGGGAAATGCAGCTGAGCCACAGGGGTGACTGGTTGCTCTGAGGAGCTCCAAAGCATGTTTGAACGGTACTAGAATGAAAAAGAAAGTGAACCAGTGAATCTCTGAAAACCAAAATGTCTGAGCTTCGCCTCCACTGTGACCTCTTAATGCAGCAAGTTCTTACAATCCAGTTTGCTCACATGATGAGAATCATTCATCTCCCAGCACAGAGAACATGAATGAAGCCTCTACCCTCTTAGTGCCTCGTGTAATACATTCATCACAACGCTAGAGGAGTGTGAAGACAGCCAATGCCAAGTTTAAGCCTGACATGGTCCAGCTGTCCCATCCGGATCCCTTGGTTTCTTCTGTGTCACCTTCACCTGTTCAGATGATGAAGCATTCTGTCAGTCACCCTTCTTCTTCAGTTCAGAGAGGAACACTACTTTATTAAAAAAAGAACCAGTGACTACACTTCACCGATCCTTCCAGCAATGCCAAAGAACCTACTCAGATGCAGACTCTTATAATGACATACCCCTGGAAGACCCTCATAGACCGTTCACTGTTCAAGAAATAAACTTAATGGAGATTTGGCTTCTACAACCATTCCTGAAGAAAGCTCTTATGGCCAAAAAACAATCTCAGTTGGAAGATCCTCTTCCATCCTTCTCTTCCTAAGGAAATTTAAGTGTCCACCTTACTCTGAGTAGTGCTACGCAAAAGCTGCTGTAATTTAACTTTTGGCGGGGAGTAGTTTTTCCCTTTAGTTAGGATTTCTTGCACTTTATATTGTAAAACAGACAAAAACACAACCCACATAATTTAGAAGTATATTTTATCTTTAGTTTATTTGCAAGAGTATTTTCCTAATAACTTCACAGTATGAATGTGTATATTTTTAAATAAATGATGGTGTAACATTCTGACATCCATAAGGACAAATGCGTATTTTTTTCTAAAGAACTGTGAGGAACTGACAATTTGGTCAAGGCATAGTGTAGCTTATAAACATGAAATCTCACAAGATTTCAGTTTGACAGAAGTGTGATATATGTAACTTGTGCCATGGACCAAAAGATCACTTTACCTCAGCTTAAAATGAGTTATAACACCAGCTCGACGGTGACTGTATTCCTTCAAGCAAAACGGAAACAATGTTCTGAATATGTTTACCCCAAATATGATGACATACGGTGCATTTTTAAAAACCAGACTATTCTGTCCTTCATATGTGAAGCTGACACTACTGACTGTCAATACCAAATGTTGGGCTAAAGTATTTATTTTCTTGTTGCATCAAAAGATGATTGCTTTCTAACTTTTGTTGCCAACCAAATTTTAAGACGTTGTATACAGTGTTATTTCCCTTGTTCTACAAAAGAGGTTGATGTTGGGACCTTGCTCACTCAAACCAGAGAAATAAGTGACTTTCAATGGACAAGGATTTTAGTGTTTCTTTTCCTTTTAAAACAGGCATTAAGCTGCTGTTGTCAGGTATTATTTACAGCTCATTAGAATAGCTAGAGACATTTTTATTTATGAATATTTATGCAAAAAAGGCATTCTGTCAAGATTGACTGTTCTATATAACTTGAGAATGGCATTATTTAATTAAAGAGCAAGTAGCATTTTTTGATACTTCCTGTCCATCTCTACTGTCAATGTTTGCCTTGTAATTTTTTTTAAAAAAAATTCATTTTGGGGTGATGGTTTTGTCCAAGGTTTTGGATGAGCAGCACTTTAAAACAAATCGGCCTAGTGTTTTAAGTTAATCATATGTTTAATAAATGTGGGTTTTGCATTTAAAAAAAAGACAGATCTGCTCTTAAAATAAATAGAAAACATATTCCTGACATATCAGCCACCTAAGGAATAAATAAGACTAATGTAAGGCTGGGACTTAGAAAAAGCCATCCTCTTGGCTACTGCTGTTACGTTATTTGGACATTAAGTATTTAACCTCCTTGTGCCTCAATCTCTGCATCTGGAAAGACAAGGCGGAATGAAGCAACTGATAAGAAAGCACCCACTACTGCACCTGGCACGGGCTGTTTTCTTTTTTTCTTTACTCGAGTGATGTCACACTGAACTTTTTTCAACAGAAACAAGTTCCTCAGAATCATGTGCTCTCTGCGTTTCCCTTTAGCTGTATCAATTTTTATAATCATTTTATCCAAATGTGTAAATTTAACTTAGAAACCTCTGAATATGTGTGCAAAAATTAATAATGTATATAATTCACTATTTAGAAAAAAACCTACAAAACAAAAAATAAATAAATAAAAGTAGAAACTTCCAATACGTGCTCAACTACCAGAACTCTTTAAAGATAATAGAGCAAGTCTTTATTGGGGGCGGGGCAGAGCTGTCCAAGTGGACAAAGGCCTCAAATCCCATTACTTCCAGAGGCTGAGGCAAAAACATCACAAATTTAAACTCAGCCTGGGCAACTGAGCAAGACACTGTCTCAAAATCAACCCTAAGAGCTGGGCGTGGTGGCACAGATCTACAGCCCAGCATGTTAGGAGGTTGAAGCAGGATAACCAGGAGCTTGAGCTCTCTGGGAAAAATAGCAACTTAGTGAGCCTCTTTTTCAAAATCAAAATAAAACTGGGCTGGGGACTTAGCTCAGTGAGAAGTGCTAGGCTCAATCCTCAGTACCACACACACACACACACACACACACACACACACACGCACACACACGCGCGCACACACACACACACACGCACACACACACACACACACACACACACACACAAATTCCTCCTCATTTAGGGCTCTACGGCCATCCAAAAGCAGATGCAGTAAGAAAATATTTATATTTCTGCTCCCATCTCTATAAATCATTTCTGCTTTATATTCAGACTACACTGGAAACACTGAGAATTAAAAGTGTCACTGTGAGAACAAGGTCTTTTTTAAAAAAGTTTTTTGTTTTTGTTCTGCAGTACTAAGGATTAGGCCTGTAATCCCAGCAACTGGGAAGCTAAGGCAGCCTTTGCCATGAGTTCAAGGCCAGACTGGGGCTATACAGTGAGTTCAGGACCAGCCTGGAGTACAGAGTGAGACCTAGTCTCGAAAACAAAGTAAGAACAACACACACTGGGGATTAAACCAATGGCCTTGCACAAGTACTGCAAGACTCTAGATTCAATTCCCCCACACCACATATTGCCTGGCAAATGCAGAGAAGCTCAGCATTGGATAGGCTGAACCAGGAGGACTGCTATGAGTTCTAGGCCAGCCTGGACTACACAATAAGTTCAGGACAAAGCTAACTACAGAACAAAACTCTGTCTTAAAAAGAAAAAAAAAATCAAAAAAGTAAAAATGGGCTAAGACTATATACACCTCAGTGTGGCAGTCCTGGGCACAATCTTCAGTATTAGAATAAAAGGTGGGCTGGGGTGTAGCTCAATGGAGTTAGATCACCTTGCCTAGCATGTGCAAGGCTCTAGATACAATTCCCCAATAACACATAAAAATTAACTGGGGTGGGGGTGAGGGCTGGAGGAATGACTAAGCAGTTAAAGTGCTTGCCTAGCAAGTGCTAAGTCAAGCACTAAGTACCTGAGTTCAGTTCCCAAGCACCAGTAAGCACGGAGTGGTGACACACTCCTGTAATCCCAGCACTTGGGAGGTTGAGACAGGAGGATTGCCTTTGAGTCCAATGCTAGCCTGGACTCCATAGTGAGTTCAGGACCAACCTGGACAACAGATCGAGACCCTGTCTGGCATGGTAGCACAACTGTAATCCCAGCAGTCAGGAGTCTGAGGACAGGAGGACTGAGCTGGGTTTCATCTTTGGTCTACAGAAAAAAAAAGGAGGGGGAGGTGCTCAGAATGTCAGGTCCACTGGCACAAGCCCGTAATCCTATCACTCTGGGAGGCAGAGGCAAGAGGACTGTAAATTTGAGCCCAGCTGGGGCAACTAAATACATAGTAAGACCTAGCATCAAAATAAATAAAATGAACTGGGAGGTGTAGCTCAGGGAAAGGCCTAGGTTGAATCTTCAGTAACTAGTAATGTAAGTTTATTAGCCCTAAATTTACCTATCTTTTCCCCTCTTCAAAATTAAAGACATCAAGAAAAGAATAATTTCCAGGATTTGTAGGGGCATTCAATTACCAGCTTTGATGTTCATTCTCAGCCACCTGGCACAATGCTTAGAAGTCTCCAGTTACTGTCCTAAACATGCAATCACCCAGGACTCCAGAAAAAGAGCCTTGCAGACCAACCCAGGATGAGGTCATCTCCCAAGCAGAAAAATTACCTGATGAAAGTCACCTTACCTCATGAGGGGAAACCAATTAACTCTTCAAGCAATGATGCCTTTCCCACAACTGTGCAGAACCAGTCCTAGAGTACTGATCAACCAGACCAGGTTTGACCAGGACAACCAACTGGCATTACCACTGCCAGCTACACAATCACCCTCCAGCTACAAACCTCTCCAATCCTTTAAGCATCTTCCACTTCCTCCAAAGCCTCTGTCCGTTCACAAAGAAAGATCTAGTATCTTCCCCTCTCACCCCGCACAGTCAACTATTAAAGCTTCTCCTACCCGTTCCCCCTCCCCGCTCATCTCCTGTGAATGGCTGGCTGACTGGTCTGTCGGAACCTACTTTCACAGACCAAACTATTTTTTTTTTAAAGCAAGAAGGGATTTATTGAGAAAGCAAAGATCTCAAGGAGAGGTGGAAAGGGGGTCTAGAGTGAGGATCCTCTGACCAAACTATTTCTTAAGTCTCTCACTTTTTAAAAATTCTAATTCCTTCCCTCAAAAAGGCAGAAAAACTATATATTATTTTTAATGTCCATATTTCTATGATGCCCTGTGCAAAACTACTCTGTAAAAAAATCCTCTACTTCTCACTTCCTAACAAAGTATCACAAAGTATTTGTTCTTTTTTTTCCTTTCTCATAAATTCTCATTTTCAAATTGGTAACATGTTTACCTTCCAATGGTCCCTTCAATTAAGTCTTCTATATTCTAATTAACAAGTCCTTTTAGGGCTGGAGGTGCAGCTGGGCACTTAAGTGTGCTTGACTAGCATGCACAAGGAACCAGGCGTAGTGGGGCACACCTATAATTCCAACACACTGGAGACTGAGGCTACATCTTGAATTTATTATCAGAGCAAAACTCTGTCTCAAAATAAAAGTCCTTTCAGAAAGGATATAGTAAACACAATTTGTTTACAGAAGATAAATTATAGTCAGGCATACTCCTGTAATCCCAGCCATATAACAGATGAAGGAAGCTGGGAATTGGTGGCTTATACCTGTGATCCCAGCATTTGGGAGGACTACAGAAGAGATCCTGTCTGAAAAAAAATTTTTTAAACAAAATAAAAAATAACAAGGTTTGGGGAAGTAGCTCAGCTATGGAGTATTTACCTATCCCATCAATCCAGCCCTCACCTAAGCCAAGTAAGATGCTGGGTTTAAATCCCAGTACCACAATTAGTAATACTAACTTTAGGCATGAAAGAGAGAGAGAGATAAAATGCTGGGAGCTTAGAACCAACTGCTTAAAAAAAAAAAACCTAGCACAAAATAACACATAGAAGCTGGGCATGGTGGTGCATGCCTGTAATCCCAGCATTTAGGAAGTTCAGGCAGGAAGATCGCTGTGAGTTCTAGGCCAGCCTGGGTTACAGAGTAACCTCAGAACCAGCCTGGACAAAAGAGTAGTGAGACTGTGCCTCAAAAATAAATAAATAGCATATCCTGAGGACACTTTATTCTGGTATACTTGTACTGCATGACAGAAAAACTTTTCATCCATTCAGAATCCAAATGAAAGCCCCATGTGGGGATATATGCTTGTAATCCCAGCACCCCGGGACTCACTATGTAGGCCAGGTTGGCCTCGAACACATGCAGTCCTCCTGACTTACGCTCTTGAGTGCTGGGAATTACAGGTGCAGGCCACCAGCCCAGATTAAGTGGTGTAGGGGAATCAAAGTCAGGGTCTTGATCTTTCTAGGCAAGCACTTTAACCCCTGAGCTATGCCTCCAGCAGTACACCCCTCAAACCCGACCCATGCTGTCTTTGAACTCGTCATCCTCCTGCAAGGAGCCAGGCATGGTGGTGCATTATTACATGCATGCACCACCATGCCTGGCTCCTTGGTTTTATTTTTCATTTATTTTTTTCTTTTGAAACAGGGTCTTGCTCTATAGTCTAGGCTTGTCCTGAAGTCACTATGTAGCCCAGGCTAGCCGCAATCTCATGGCAGTTCTCCTGCCTCAGCCACCTGAGTGCGGGTATTATTAAAGGCATGTGCCACCTAACCCATCTTATGTGGTGCCAGGACACTGAAACCAGGGCCTTGTATTTGTTAGGCAAATGTTTTAACCATTGGGCCACACCCGCAGCTCTATTTATTTGTTTCTGAGACAGAGTCTTATTCTATATTCCATGCTGATCCTAAACTCACTATGTAGCTCAGAACTCCAGAAATTCTCCTGCCTGAGCTTTCCAAGTACTAGTACTACAGGTATGGGCCACCTTGCCCAGTTAATCTTTACATGGTGTTAACAGTCTTACCCAGGGCCTTGTGCATGCTAGGCAAGTGCTTTAATCACTGAGCTTTGCTCCCAGTCTTCCTTGGTGTGCTGTAAAGACTTCACAAATGGTTGCTACCATATTTACTTATTGCTGGAACATATTCACTGCCCTACTTTAGGGACAAAGACCTGCTGTAACAAACGTATTGGATCAGATTGACTTTTTCTGCTTACATATGAAAAGGAACCATGAACTAAGGGCAACAGACACATTTTGAAAGGAACAGAACATTTTCTGCTCAGACCCTGGAGACAGGCTATTCCTGGTCATGTCCTTCACACGCGGCTGGTGGAGTGCCGATAAACCCTAGCCCTTTACTTCCCTGGCCGGAAGTAATTAAAATTGAGGAACTTTTCATACTTAATAGCTTAATTAACTCTGACCCTTCAGTATTGTCTGAGGGTTTAGACTCTTAGGAGGAACTTCACTTGGTCAGCCCTGGTTTCCTATTGTTTTCTTCTCAGGCTGACGGCAATCCTTTACGAGCAGTTAGGTCTCGTCTTTGCATCCCGGCTTCATGTATTAGATGGAATGTCCTCAATTTCACAATCATTCACATTTGGTTTCAGAAGGAGGGTACATATTAGGCCTTTATTCATAGTTATTTTGGTTTAACATTTCTGATGGAATCTGTGAGACTTCTGTGAGAGGAGATACCGGAGTTGTAGGCAGTTAGGGATACAGGTCACCCCAGAAATGGAGAATCCGCTTGAAAGCAGGATTATAGAAAAGACAACACGCTGAAATTTGTTAAAGTCTATAGCTGACCACTCCCCAGAACCACTTACTGGACAAACTAAGTAGTTAAAAGACCACAGAGTGAAAAATCTTTACGGGAGAAGTACTTATGGGTGGGCTAAGGGTGGAGCACGTAGCAACCAGCCTTAGCAACCAAGCTGCTCAGTGTAAGACAGACAGGCCTTTACGCAGCTATACAATAAAAACCCCTAGACAGTGAGCCACAGGGGGAACCATACATTTTGGGTCCTCCTTCAGAGCAGCAGAAGCTTGACCTCCTTCTATCTTCCTTTCCCTTTCTTTAATTTTCCCTATAAAGTGTTCTCTTCACCACCTGCCTCCTGTCTTCCTTGATTTATTCTTCAAGACTCGAGACACGAACTCAGTGCAGAGGCCCAACAGAATTGGTGCCTGGCACTGCAACTACCAACACTGTGAGTTCTGAAGTTTATTTGATCTCTTCTCTTTTATTTTGTATTTATTTTTTGTGGTACCAGAGATCGAATCTAGGGCCTTTACACTGTGCTACATCCACCGCCCTTTTTACATGTGTTTATTTTTAAATCTTCTGTTGTATTAAGGATTGGGCCCAAGATCTTCACACTAGCCTATGTCTAACCTTTTTTATACTGAGATGGTCACTAATTTGCCCTGGCTGAATGAACTCAAACTTGAGATTCTCCTGCCTTGGCCCCCCAGCGTACTGGGACTATAGATCTACTACCAGGAGCGGCATTATATTTTGTAGTTTGAGATAGGTTCTCACTACATTGCTATACTACCCAGTCTGAGCTTTAATTTAAGATGCTCTTGGGGCTGGGGCATACCTCAGTGGTAAGTGCTCACTTAACAAGTGCAAGTCCCTGGGTTCAATTCCCCAGCACCATATAAACAGAGTGTGGTGACACATACCTGTATTCCTAGCACTGGGGGTGTTCAGGCAGGAAGACTGCTGTGAGTTCCAGGCCACTACAGACTAAGGGCCTGTATCAGAAAAAATAATAAAGAAAAAAGAAAAGAAAAGAAAAACAGAGCCTGAGCAATCTAGCAAGACGCTATCTCAAAACAGAAAATCAGACAAGGACTAGGGATATAGCTCAGGGTGAAGGCCCCGGTTTCACTGGATTCAATCCCCAGTACACATAAAACACACACACACACACACACACACACACACACACACACACAAACACACCACACCACACCACACCACCCCAAGGAAGGAATTGTACACACACTATACCACTACACTCAACAGCCCTGGAAAGCTAAGTGCTTATTATTATTAATCAGTCAGGGAAGTCAAAAGGGGTGGGGGTTAGGGACATAGCTCAGTGGTGAAGGTGCTACACAAACCTAGCATGGTGGAGCATGTCTGTAATCTGGGCTCTTAGGAGGCTGAGGCAGAAGGATTGTTGTGCTGTGTTTGAGGCCAGCTTGGGCTACACAGTGAGGTGAGGACCAGCCTGACTACAGAACCAAACTGTGTCACAAAAGAAAGAGAGAAATAAAAGGTTCACAGAAGCTAGATAAACTGTCCAAAGTCATGCAACTAGTAAGTGGCAGAAATGAAGTTTTGAGCTTTGAACCCAAGTCTTTAAATCTTATAATCTTGGCTAGGGGCATAGCCCAGTGGCTCAAGGCCCTGGGTTCCATTCCCTAGTACCACATAAAAATTGGCAGAGTATAGTAGCACAAACCTATAATGCCAGCAATCAGCTGAAGGAGAAGGACTGCTGTGAATTCTGGACTCTAAGGAGAATATCATCTCTGGGGGCTGGAGGAAGAGCTCAGCAGTTAAAGCGCTTGCCTAGCAAGCACTACATCAAGTGCTAAGTACCCGAGTTCTATTCGCCAGCACCACATAAGCCGGGCATGGTGGCACATGTTGGTAATCCCAGCACCTGGGAGGCTGAGGCAGGAATCCCATGAGTCCAAGGGCAGCCTGGGCTCCACAGTGAGTTCAGAACCAGCCTGGGCTACAGAGAAAGACCCTGTGTCAAAAAAAGAGAATACCCTGTCTCAAAAAGAAAAATTCACATAGTCTTTCCACTCAGCTATGCATCCTGGAGAAACACAAGACACAAAGTATCTCATCAGGACAAGGGTGGGTGGGTGGGTATGGGGTTTGTGTGTGTCTGTGTGTCTCAGTGTTTGTCTATGCCCAAAATTACTCTGAAAGGTACACAAGAATCTGATTAACAATGGAGCATGTGGTTACACACCTGTAATCCCATCACTCTTGAGAGGCTCCCAGATCTAAGACCAGACTGAACAATTTAGCAGGATCTCGTTTCAAAATAAAAATAACAAAGGGCTAGGGATGAAGGCCCTGGGTTCAATCACTAGTTCCTGCAAAGAGAGAGAGAAAAAAAAAACCAGAAAAAGAAACTAATAACATTGCCTGTCTCAGAGGAGAACTAGGTAGCTAGAAAACATTGAAAGAAAAAATATTTTCCGTTTTCTCTCTTGAACTTGGGTTCAAAGCCATTTTATATTTTGTTTTCACTATGTTGACCAGGCTGGCCTTCAGCTCCTGAGTTCAAATGACCCTCTCCCTTCAGCCTCCCAAGCAGATGCGTCTACATGTATGCAGTACCATCCCTGGTTTGTTCCTGTACTTTTGAATTTTGAATCATGACTCCACAAAAAGTAAAAATACATATGCATGTGCACAAAATGCTGAATATAAATGTAAACTTTAAACTTTGCACTATACATATCAATAAGATGGGGGAAAAGAAACATATAATGTATTAATTTTATATAACCTTTAAAGTATATATCTGGCTTTTTTCCTTTTATTTTTTAAAAAATATTTTTAAATTTTGTCTTTTTCTAGATTTTTTGTTTTGTTTTTATTTTGAGACAGATTCTTGCTATGCAGCCCATGCCAACCACACTCATGATCTATCAGTTTCAGCTTCCTGAGTGCCAAGATTACACATGGCCTGGCCTATCACAGCAGCTATGACCATTTTTTTGGAGGGGAGATGCGAACTGGGGATAGAGGCCAGGACCTTCCCACCAAGCTATATTCCCAGCCCAATTTTTATTCTTCATTTTGAGATAGGATCTCACTAAGTTGCTAAATTGCCTAGGCTTATTTGAATTTGCAATCCTCCTGCCTCAGTCTTCCAGAGTGCTGAGACTACAGTTCTGGACCATTGGGCGAGGCTGAACATATTTTTCAAAAAATTTTCCCAGGCATGATGGCACATGCCTAACATTCCAACTACCTGGGAGATTTAAGTGCAACAGTCGCAGGGCTGGAGGAGTTGCCTAGGAAGCACACAGCCCTGAGTTAGATTCCCCAACACCACACCACATAAACAGGGCATGGTGGTACACATCTGTAATACCAGCACTCGGGAGGCTGAGACAGGAGTATTGCTGTAAGTCCAAGGTCAGCCTGGGTTACACAGTAAGATTCTCTGCCTCAAAAAAAAAAAAAAATTAAATTAAAAAAATAATAAAAAACCAATGGTAGCTACAGTACAGGAGCTCTAGGCTACAACATGCTATGCCAATCAGATGTCTGCATTAAATGTTGCATCCATATAGTAACTGCATGGGACCAGGGAACGAACTACCAGGCTGCCTAAGGCAAGTAAATCGGCCCAGGTGAGAAACAAGGTAGGTCAAAACTCTTATGATGATCAATTAGGAAGATAGCACCTGTGACAGTCACTGCACTCCATCAGAACAATACAGTGAGACTTTATTTTTGTGGACCAGGTGGTACAGCCAGCAATTCCAGTATTCTTGGGAGGCTGAGACAGGCTGATCCCAAATTTATGTTATGATATGTCTGGAAATTTAGCAACTCATAAGACAGTGTCAAAACCAAAAACAAAAAAACGGACTGGGGATGTAGTTCAATGGGAAGGCCCTTGGCTCAATCCTCCCAAAATAAAAGATAAACTATGTCATCAAATGATACAAAGTTTTTGTTTTTGTTTTTTTTGAAACAGTATAGTCCAGGCAGGTGCTGAACTCACTATGCAGCCCCATGCTGGCCTCAAACTTCCCCCATCAGCTAGAATCATAGGGCCTTTCTACTTCCTAGACAAGTGCTTTAACTGCTGAGCTATGCTCTCAGCTCCTGGCCTAGCTAATTTTTATGTGATGCTGGGGAATCCAACACAAAGCCTTGCGCTTGCTAGGCAAGTGCTGTAACTGCTGAGCTATACCTCCAGCCATGTAAGGTTTTTTCCCCCCAAGTTCCCAAGAAGAGTTTTATTTTGAAAACAAGGATAGAAGAATAGAAGGTTCAGCTAAACAGCCCCCACCCCGCCGCAAGCAAATGAGTTGCCCAATACATTTTTTGATAGTATCAATTTCAAGGCCAAAGGAAATGAGTTAGTGAGCTAGACACAGAACTAAAAGATTTTAAGTGCTTTTTACGAACTCCTAGCTGGAGATAGAAACACTCCAAGGCATTGCAGTAAGTGTGCCACACTCACTTTCCTGCTGGAGACACTTGCCAATAATACATGAGCCAATAAACACAAGCAGGAATCTCTACTCTCAGGCCAAGGCTGTTGACGGGGATGGAGAGCTCCCTGAAACACCAAGGAAAGAACAAAAAAAAACAAGAGAAGCAAATACTCTAAATTGCCAGAGGAGAAAATCAATGTCAAAAGGCTAAGGGGCAGAATATAACACAAAAGTGAAACCCAAGAAAAAACAAAAATCTGAAGAATAACCAGGAAGCTCCTCACCCCTCGGCAAGAGCAAAGTTACCAGCTAGGAGGAGGGAAACTGGGGCAGCTGCTCACTCTGTTGTAAGGAAGAACACAAAAGCAGCTTGCCAAATGCCACCCATTCCAGCTAGTTAATGAGGGGTGAACCACTTAATGAGAAGAAAACTGGAAAGTTTCTGGGGGGAAAAACTAAAAGGAGGTAGTAGATCTAACCCCTAAGGAAAGACGTTCATAAATCAAACTTAACATGTGTGAGGTGGGGCATGAGGATCAAGCCTAAGTCCTTCACACTACATTACATCACCTGACCATTTTTATTGTTAAATAAGAGGGTCTCACTGTCACAAAGTGCCCAGGCTGGGCTCAGACTTGCAATCTTCTGCCTCTCTGACTCCCTGAGTACCAGGATTATAGGCCTGTATCACCACGCCTGGCATCATTATAATTTTTACACCTTCTTCCAACTGAAGAGCGGAGCTTCAGGAAAGAAAGGAGGAATGCTGATGGTCATCAATAAAATGGAAACTGGTTTCCCAAATCAGACTGAACTTTCATCCCCTTTCCTATTGCCAAACTGGCTTACTCTTACCTCTATCCTCGGGTCAGCATTAATCCTATTTCCTCTTACTAATAATATATATATATATGTTATACACACACACACACACACACACACACACACACACACACAACATATATATATATTTTATATAATATATATATTTTTTTTGAGAAAGGGTCTCACTCTGTAGCCCAGGCTGATCCTGAACTCACTATGGAGCCCAGGCTGGCCTTGGATTCACAGCAATCCTGCCTCAGCCTCCGAGTGCTAGGGTACAGGTGTATACCACCACTCCTGGCTTTTGTGGTGCTGGGGAATCAAACTCAGGTACTTAGCACTTGACTTAGTGCCAACTCACAGCAACTTCCTGCCTCAGGCTCACCAGTGCTAAGAATACAGGTGTGGTTCACACCCAGTTTATGTAGTGTTGGGGCCCTGTGCTTGCTAGGCAAGTGCTAACTGTAGAGTATGCCCGATCCTCATCCTATTAATTTTTATCACATTCCTGTCAGGTTCTATCCCCTCGGTATCTGTTTCTACTAGACTATAAGCTTGAGAAGGGGCAGACACCAAATTTTCCACTATTGTAACTACATGTTCAACATCACAGTACTGGGCACAACTCTAAGTAAACTTGTGAATGACAATGGGCTCTTGGCCTCTGCTTAAAGAGTGCTGCTTACAAAGAGTAAAAGCATTCTGAACACTTGCCAATCTGATTGTGAGAACTTAAAAACAGCAGAGGAAAAAAACCGTGGATAAAACTGGGAAAGTATACCAGGAATGTCGTAAGTAATGAAATAGGTGACCAAGACGTCTCAGAAGAAAATATTTGGAATTAAATTGACAATTATCTTTTTTTATACTGAAGATTAAACCCAGGTCCTTCACACCTGGCCACATATCCAGGCATCCCTCCCCCTTTTGAGACAAGGCCCTACTATATTGCTAAACTGGCCCCCCACACTGGGCTCAAACTTGCCACTCTCCTGCCTCAGCCTCTCAGAGTAGTGGGATTACAGATGTGTACCATCTTCAAGATTCTTTTTTTAAACTTCAGAATTCATTCTTTTTTGAGTCAAGGTCTCAGTCTGTAGTCTAGGCTGGTCCTGATCTCACTACTAGAAAGCCCATGCTGGCCTTGAATTCACAGCAATCCTCCTGCCTCAGCCTCCTGAGTACTGGGATTACAGGTATGTACCACTATATCCCATTGGTGATGCTAGGGAATTGAACCCAGAGCCTTACACATGCTAAGCAAGCACTTTACGCCACATGTCCAGAGATATACAAGATTAAAAAATAACTGAGACACAGACTCCCTATGTAGCTCAGGTTGGCTTTAAACTTGAGATCCTTCTGCCTCAGCCTATTTTATAGTGGAATTGTACATGTGCACCACTACATCCAGCTTACATACACATACGCATTCATTCAATCTTTCCAACAGGCACATCTATAGGTTTTTAAACTTTTCTTTACTAGTGCTAGGGCCTGAGTCCAAGAATTTCACAAGGTGCCATATCCCCAGCCCATTCTGATTTATTATTTTGAGACAAGGTCTCTTAAGTCACCAAATTGTCCATGCTGGGCTCAAACTTAAGATCCTCTTGCTTCAACCACCAAAGTGCTGGAATTATTGGCTTGTGCCACTGGCTGGCAAGACATTTTAAATACAAATAGGAAGCCCAGAGAGCTTAAGCACCTTGCGAAGTGATGTATATATTTTGAGACAGCATCTCACTCTATATTCCAGAGTGGTCCTGAACTCACTATGTAACCTAGGCTGGCCTTGAACACATGGCGGTCCTCCCAGCTCAGCCTCCCAGTTGCTGGGATTGCGGTACGGTGTACATGGAGGGCTACTCCCCTGCTAAGCTATGGCCCCCTCCTCCCCAGCCCAGTCAATACTCTAAAACACCAATACTCTAAAACCTGGCCTGACCTGAAAGTCCATGCTCTCTCCATTTATTTACTCTGCATGCACCCCTGTCCCAGGCCCACTGCACAGACGGCAGGCAATGAGTATTTTACAGAAACAGTACCCAGAATGTCCATCAGACTTGTAACATGGTCTTCAGTTCTGAATGCTAAATGTTAACAGTCATGGGAAAATTAGATTAGACATAAAAACTCAGGTAAGGACACTGGATCATGCTGACCACACAGGAATAACCATAGCTTAGAAAACAAATCTAGGATGGGGGACATAGCTCAGCAAATACAAGGACCTGGGTTTGATTCCCCAGCACCTGGGATTAATCATGCACACCTGTAATCCCAGCACCCAGCAGGCTAAGGAGGACGGCAGTGAATTTGAGGCCAGCATGAGCTACAGAATGAGTTCAAGTCCAGCTTGGACTACAGAACGATACCCTCAATAAAATAAATAAATAAATAGTTTAAAATACAGATTACTGAATCCTTTTGGAGACAGCGCTGGGATTACAGGCATGTGCTACCACACCCACTTAACCTTTACATCATGCTGAGGAACTGAACCCAGAGACAAGCACTTTAGCCACTGAGCCAAGCTCCCAGCCCTTAGTTTGATTCAGAAGATCTGGAGCGAGACTTGAAGATCTACAGTGTTTACTGTGCCAGGTGGTAAAGGTCTGTAATAATAGCAGCACACTTAGAGGCTAAGGCCAGAGGATCACAAGTTTGAGGCCCCCTTGGGCAACTTAGTGACTTAGCCAGACCCTATCTCAAAAAGCAAACATAAATATAGGCTGGAGGTGTAGTTCAGTGAGACGAACCTGGGCTTGATCCCCAGGACCACCAAAAAAATAAAAAGAAAAAAGGAAAAAGAAAATTCGCAGTATCAACAGGCTCCCAGGCGATGCTGCCATTGACTGGGGACCATACTTCGGAAACTACTCCTCTGGATCACAATACTTCACATCATTCACAGACCTGTCGGGGGAGGAGAGAAGGACACTACACACATGGGTACATTTGCATCCGAACACACAGTGCTTCCACCTACAACGGAAACTGGAAACTATTGCACACAGCAGATCTTAATTTAATCTCAAAGGGGTAATATTCAGATGCTTAAAACAGATGACAATTCACATAATAAAATGTTATTAACATAAGATGCCAAGAAGTTATATTTCACAGAGATTCTCAACTCAAGAACAACAGCCAAACTAGAAGTGGAAGTGCCACCTCTTCTTTCCTTTCTTTGGCTCCAAACTGCATTACTCATTATATAAATTAAAATCTGTAAAGCCTTTAAAACAGTACTTAGAAGTTTTTAACTGTAGAAAAAAAAAACATAACAATACTTACTGGTTTTACAATTTTTTTGAGACAGGGTCTCGCTCAGGCTGGTCCTGAACTCACATGGAGCCCAGGCTGGCCTTGGACTCACGGCAGTCCTCTCAGCCTCCCGAGTGCTGCGATTACAGGCGTGCACCACCATGCCTAGCTTATGTAATCCATTCCTCCAGCCCCTGGTTTTACTATTTTTAAGTACACAATCCATTGGCATTAAACATATTCACACTGTTACATAAACATCACCACTAGCTATACTCAAAATTTTTTATCAACTCCAATAAAAATCTCTATTCCCATTAAACAGTAACTTTCCCTTCCCACCTTTCCCTACTTTCTGGCACATTTTCTTTCTGTCTGCCTACTACAGATCCTCTAAACATGGAATAAAAAAAAATCAAAAAGTAAATAAACATGGAATCATACACTATGTCAGCTTATTTCACTGGACACAATGATTATAGGTTCCTCCATGCTGTACTATGTATTAAAATTTAAATTTAATTCCTTATAGGGCAAATAACTCCAGGGGCTAGAAGAATAGCATAGGAGCTAAAGCACTTGCCTAGCAAGTGCAAGGCCCTGGGTTCAATCCCCTAGCACCATGTAAGCAGGTAGTTCAGCCTGTAATCCCAGCATTTGGGAGGCTGAGGCAGAAGGATCACATTTAATTCAAGGACACCCTGAGCTACATAGTGAGTTCAGGACCAACATGAACTACAGAGCAAGACCCTGTCTCAAAAAAAAAAAAAAGAAGAAGAAGAAGAAGAAAAAGAAAAAAAAAAAACCTCTGACCTAGCCAGAAATAAATACCATTTTTTCTTCTGGAATTTTCCAGGTATAGAAGAGCTAGTCTAGGGGCTTGTGGAATGTCTCAGCAATTAAAAGTGTTTGTAATACCTGAGTTTGATTCCCCAGAACCATATAAACAGGGCATGGTAGCACATGCCTTTAATCCCAGCACTTGGGAGGCTGAGACAGAAAGATTGTTGGACTCCATAGTGAGTTCAGGACCTTCTTGGGCTACAGAATGAGACCTAGTCTCTGCAGAAAAGCAAACAGACATTCCCAAATAAAACCTTTTTTTCTTTTTCTTTTTTTTTTCCAGCCCCCAAATAAAACTTCTATTGTAGTCATATTATGTTTGAAGTTTCAGGACTTTTTCTCAGTAACCTTTTCTGTAAGATCCTCAGAAAAATAAAATTTAGATATTTCAAAAAAGTAAAAATGATACAGGAGAAAAACCTCCCTTTTGGAAAAAATTTTTCTCCTACTTTTTAATATGTGATGAAGTTGGGGGAAAAAATCTAGTTTTAAATAGACAAACGGGGCTGGAGGAATGGCTCAGTAGTTAATTCCCCAGCACCACATAAACTGGGCACGCTGGTACAGGCCTATAATTCCAGCACTGGGGAGGCTGAGACAGGAGGACTGCTGTGAGTCAAAGGCCAGCCAGGGCTCCAAAGTGAGTTCAAGACCCACCTGGGCTAAAGAGCAAGACTATATCTCAAAATAAATAAATTTTGTGTGTGTGTGTGTGTGTGTGTGTGTGTGTGTGTGTGTGTGTGTGTTAGACAAACCTAGCCAGCCTGTGGCACAAGCCTGTAATCCCAGCACTCTGGGAGGCTGAGGGAGGACAGTCACAAGTTGGACCCCAGGCTAGGCAACCTAGAAAACGGATGAGACCCCATCACAAATAAACAATAAAAGGGGCTGCAGAGTGTAGTTTAGAGTGAAGGATCTGTGTTCAATCCCCAGTACTGAAATAAAAAAAAGAAAGCAGCAGCAGTCTCATCTCCATATACTGTTGGGCAGTATACTTACCATATTATATTGACCACATCTGAAATATTAAACTATATATAGAAGAGTAGTTATTTTGGCTTTTTGGTTTGCTTCTTTGTAGAAATGAGGGCCTTTATATTAAGCTAAATCTCCAACCCGTTATTTTTTTCTTTCGAGACAAGGTCTCACTGACAGGCCCCGAAATTAATAGCAATCTTCCTAAGTGCTGGAATTAGAGGCATAAGCCACCGCAACCGGTTTATGTGGTGCTGGGGAAACAAACTCAGGGCCTTGCCCTGCTTGGTAACTGCTCTAACCACTGTGCAGGTCCTCCAGCCCCATCAGCCCTTTTTTATTTTGACACAGATCCTAAGCAGCCCAGACTGGGCTCACACTTAAGACCCTCCAGCCTCAGCTTCCCACACCGATGACCTCTCTAGCCCTCTTTGCCACCCCCATGTATATGTGCGTGTGCGTGTGCGTGTGCGTGTGCGTGTGTGTGTGTGGTATTCGGGATCATGACTAGGGCCTCTAGCATGTTAAACACGCACTCTAGCAGTAAACTAAACATACAGCCCAAATAGTTCTGGTTTTTTTGTTTGTTTTTTTGGAGACAAGGTCTACCTCTGCAGCCCAGGCTGGCCTTGGACTCTGGGCTATCCTCTTGTCTCAGCCTCCAGAATTCTGGGATTACAGGCACGCGCCACCATGCCCGGTTTATGGTGCTGGAGAATCGAATTCAGGTACTTAGTGCTTGACTTAGCGCTTGCTAGGCAAGTGCTTTAACTGCTGAGTCATTTCTCCAGCCCTGAGCCCAAGTGGTTTTTACAAAGGCAAAGAAGAGATTTTATGTACTAAGAGACACAGCTAAAAATCTCTTTGAATCTCAACTTTCCAATCCCCAGTAAAGCCTTTATTTATTTATTCATTCATTTGTTACATTACTGCAGGTTGAACACGGGGCATCTGCTCTGAGCTACACCCTTAGCCTCTTTTATAGTATGAAACAGGATCTTGCTGAACATCTAAATTGTCTAGGCTAGGCTTCAATTTATGATCTTCCTGCCTCAGCTTTCCAATAAGCTGGGATTAGAGGCCTGTGCCACAGGGCCCAGCTAAAAGCATGTTATTTTTTTTTTCACAGACACACTTACTTATGTGAAGGCCCAGGACCTTCATACTGAGCTACAAGTAGCTCAGTCATTATTTAGTTTTACTTTGAGAGTCTCACTCATTAAGTTGCTCTGACTAGCCTCAAACTTGTGATCCTCCCACCTCAGCCTCCCAGAGAGCTGAGACTGCAGGCCAGTACCTCAGCCTAGGCTTCACAGATAAATTTACAATAAGCAACTACATCTCAGGAACAATAAATATAACAGTATAGCCACATCCCTGTATCAAAACCTGTGGATAACTGAAACTAAAAATACTGAGCCCACAAACATTAAGGGAAAACATTTTCTGGTATTATATATCTAAGTGTATCATACACAGAAATTCCTGGTTAAAGGCAGACAAGGTACACCGGAAAAAGCACTGTACTTAAAACAGAAGAGTGGGCTAGAGGCAGAGCTCAGCAGTTTAAGCACTTGTCTAGTAGGCACAAAGCCCTGGGTTTGATTCCCCAACATCACACAATGTGGGCATGGTGGCACAACTGCATAATCCCAGCCCTTGGAGGCTGAGGCAGGAGGATTTCCAAATATTTGAGGCCTACATACTGAGCTCAGGACCAGCCTGGACTACAAGCGAGACCTTGTCTCAAAAAAAAGAAAGAAAGAAAGAAAGAAAGAAAGAAAGAAAGAAAGAAAGAAAAGAAAAGAAAAGGGGCTGGAGGAATGGCTCAGAGGTTGAAGCCTTAAATCAAGCTCTAAGTACCCGAGTTTAATTCCCCAGCACCACATAAACTGGGTGTGGTGGCGCACGCCAGTAATCCCAACACTCTGGAGGCTGAGACAGGATTGCCTTGAGTCCAAGGTCATCCTGGGCTCCATAGTGAGTTCAGGATCAGCTTGGGCTGCTGGGCGAGACCTTGTCTCATAAATAAATAAATAAAATAAAATAAAATAAAAAGTACAACCTGCCCTTATTTGCTCTACCACTGAGTCATATACCAATCCCTGGGACATAATGTTAGAACAAATACTAAATGTGTTAAGCACAGACTTATCCTTAACCTAAAGCCAGCAAATACTTTTTATTTTCTTTGAGACAGGGTCTCTCGCTGTAGCCCAGGCTGGTCCTGAGTTCGCTACGGAGCCCAGGGGCTTGAGCTTGAAAGGCAACTACATTAATCACTGTGCCATTACTGGTGCCCCACTAACTGCTTTTAGTTACAAAAATTATTCAGAGACAAACCATGGCTCCACAGCACTGCCACTACTCACATTTTAGGCCAGAATTCCCATTGTGAGGTCCGCTGGGCACTAGAGGAAACTCAGCAGCATTCTTTCTGGTCTCCACCCATTAGATGCCAGTAGCACCCCCCACTGTTAACTGCCTGTAGGTACTGACCATCATGCCCAGGGGGTTCAATAATTATGCCCCTTAGGAGGGACTCAGATAAACAAGAGAATGAGAATTTTTTTAACACAAAAGCTGGTTAAGATACGAAAGATGGTACAAACTATTATTCCCCAAACAAATAACTGGTGAAATTTTTGAAAAATTTTTTTCAGACAGAGTTTTGCTAAATTGCCCATTCTGGTCCCAAATTTGCAATTCAGCCGCCTGCCTCAACATTCTATAGTGGGAACTGTTTATGTTAACTTGTCCATTCACGATTAATGTGTACAACATGAAAAATACAGGAATGAGGGGGTACTGAGGATTGAACACTGGGTCTTCACAACGAGCATTACATCCCCAACCCTTTTGGTTTTCAGTCTCCAATAATTTCCCCAGGCTGACTTTAAACTTGCTACACACCTGCCTCCCAAGCAGCAGAATTACAAGCAGGCACCAACCACCACAGTGGCCAAACTGTCATTCATTTGTGTGTGATGCTTGGATATTTAGGAATTGAACACAGGGCCTTTAAGCTGAGCTACAAACCCGGTCCTTTTTTTCTTTTTCTTTTCTCTTTTCTTTTCTTTTTTTTGGGGGGGACAAGTTCTCTCTCTGTAATTCAGACTAGTCCTGGATTCACTATGTAGCCCAGGCTGGCCCTGAACTCATGGCAATCCTCCTGCGCCAGCCTCCCCAGGGCTGGGATTACTGGCATGCATCACCACGCCTAATTTTCATGTGGTGCTAGTAATCACAGGGCCTCACCCTGCCAAGAACACACTTTGACCACTGAGCTACGCCCCACAGCTCTGGCGTATTCGCAGATACATGTACGCTACCTAAACTGAATAAAAAGAACTGTACGTTTATGTTTGAGATGGGCCTGGCATTTTAGAGGAAACAGGTACATATTACAGAATGCTTTTCTCAGGAGCAGAAACAAAAGAAAGATATTCTTGGGGCTAGAGGAATGGCATGTGACTAAAGCACTTTCCCTACAAGAACAAGGCCCTGAGTTTGATTCCCCAGCACCCCATAAAGCTGGGCGTGGTTGTGCACACCAATAATCCCTGCACAGGGGAGGCTGAGGCAGGAAGATTGCTTTGAGTCCAAGGCCAGCCTGGGCTCCAATGTGTTTAGGATCAGCCTGCAATACAGACTAAGACCCTGTCTCAAAAAAATAGATAAAAATTAAAATTAAGTTTTAAATTAAAATAAAAAGTCATTCTCTAGTGTCAACTATGGCAGCACATGCCTGTAATCCCAGCTACTCAAGAGGCTGTAGCTAGAGGATCACAATTTCAAGGCTAGCCTGGGTAACTGAGTACCACCCAGTCTGCAAGAAAAAAAAAATTAAAAAGGCTGGAGGATGTGGCTCAGACTCTCAGTTCAGTTCCCAGTATTGGGGTGTGGTGGGGACGGGTGGTCATCTCTAATCTAGCTAACCTACAGTTCTGGTTTCACTTTACAGTCTGGACCTAAGAGATAACCAATTTGTAAGAAGCAAATAATGCTTTCCATAGGCCTCAACCTTCCACTCATGCTCCACTGGTTTGGTCTGGTTATGCAGGGCTGGGGATGGACCCCAGGGTTTCATACAACCCTAGCCCACTAATTTGGTTCTTGGGGGTACTTCAAAATCAAGTATGCGGGGCTGTAGAAACAGCACAGGAGTTAGAGCACTTGCCTAGCAAGCACAAGGTCCAAGATCCATTCCCAGTAGCACATAAACAAGGTGTGGTAGCGCACTCCTGTAATCCCAGTATTTGGGAGGCTGAGGCAGGAAAACTGCAGTGAGTTTGAAGCCAGCCTGGGCTACATACTGAGTTCGGGACCAGCCTGGACTACAGAGCGAGACTCTTGACTCAAAAAGAAAAAAGAAAAATCAGATATGTAAGTTATACATACAGGTCATCCAACACTAGGAAATGCTAGCGAAACTGTCATTGAAACACCCTCCTTTTTTCCAGAAGAGCAGAAACAGAAAACAATGATCATTCCAGTGGCCAGGGAGAGCAACCAAGGGATTCCTATGTGGTGGTGTATAAACAAGGAAAATGTTATAATAATTGATTTGGAAAAACAAGGAGCTGCCAATCCTCTGGGACATCAAGATGAATGGTAAAAATCAATGAAAGCATACAAGTCGGAAAAGGAGATTCAAATGTCCTAATCCCCAACACATCTTGACCTTTACCCCTCCTTCTTAAATAGGGGCCTGGAGTTTTCTGGTATTCTGAGACAGGGTCTCACGAGATAGCCCAGGTTGGTCTTGAACTTCCAACTCAGCTGCCTCCTAGGTACTGGCATTACAGGTGTACGCCACCATTTTAGTTTCCATTAGTAAGTACTAAAGGTCACGTTCCTAGGGGAAAAAAATCTTCAGGTCCTTTACTATTCATAACACAGTATTACTAAGTTCAAGAACGCAAACAGGGATTGGAGGAATGGCATAGCAGTTAAAGTGCTTACCTTACAAGCATAAGGCCCTGAATTATTTCCCAGCACCACATAAAGTCCAGCGTGGTGGTACACACCTATAATCCCAGCACTCTGGAAGCTGAAACAGGATTGCCCTGTGTCCAAGGCCAGCCTGGGCTTCACAGTGGTTTCAGAACCCACCTGGGCTACATAATGAGACCCTGTCTCAAAATAAAACAAAACAAAACCCTCAGACAGACAGACAGACAGTTTGGGGGTTTTTTGTTTTGTTTTGCTTTGCTTTCGGTGCTGCAGACAAAACCCAGGGCCTAAAGCCACAGTGTGAACACTTTGCTACATCCCCAGCCCATTTTTTAGTTTTGATTTTGAGACAAGGTCTTGTTAAGTCACTAAATTGCCAAGGCTGAGCTTGAACTTGTAATACTCTTGCCTCAGCCTCCCAGAGTTCTGGAATTACACCTGCACTGCTATGCCCAACTATACTCAGAAAATTTAAGAGTAAAAATCTCACATCCAAATGAGATTTTACTTAATCGTTACTACAATATTATCAATGACTAGGAGTAACGAGCATAATGAGAACTCTTCACCTCTCCCTCCAAGACTATCTGTGTCTGGGAAGCCACAATTTAAAATCATGAATCATCTGGTCCTTGACGTATGGGGGCTTCCGGGGGGAAGAGATGACATTTAGCACAGGACATGTAAGACTGTGGGAAAAGGGAAGTTCTTGGCCCCAAGAAGTAAGACAAACCCTTGTCCTTGGGAAAAGTGCCAAAAATCTCTGAAGTCCATGTAGCAATTACATTTTTTACTTTAAAATGGATTCTTTCATTAACGTAAAACCCACAGTAAATAAAAAACAAGAAAAAAAAATCACAGCACGGAAGTAGACTATAATGATGCAAGGTAACCATGTTTTGGCATTCATTAAAAAAAAAAAAAAAAAAACAACTAAATGACAACCCCCAGAGAAAAAACATGTATTCTCCCCCTTGGGTTTGGTTTAAACTATCTTAAAAGTAAAATGGTTTACTAATTCACTATTCAATGGCAAAAAGGGATACTGCGTGTGTTTGTGTGTGTGTGTATGTGTGCGCCCTCACTCTGAGTTACATTCCCAGCCCATTTTTATTTTCTATTTTGAGACGGAGTCTTGCCAAATTGCTAAATTTCCCAGGCTGGGCTGAAACTTGTAATCCTCCTGCCGCAGCTCCCCTAGTGCAGGGATTATAGGTCTGCACCGCCAGGCACTGATAATACAATTTCTTGCATAGACTACACGATGTTTCTCCCAGCAATACACAGTTGTAAGTAAGTAAAAATTTTCCAAGTCTTTGACTCTATCAGCATTTTTAAACCATTTTTCAGGAAGCATTAAACACACACACACACACACACACACACACACACACACACACACACACACACACACATCTCTATATAGGTTAATAGCTAAACAACAAAATTAGCTGTTACAAAGAGTGGAGGAATCACACAGCAGTCAGGGCACCTGCCTAGCAAGCACAAGGCCCTAGTTTGATTCTTCCATTACCTAGAAAACCCAGCATGGTGATGCACACCTGTAATCCCAGCACTCAGGAGGCTGAGGCAGGAAGATTGCTGTGAGTTGCAAGTCAGCCTGGGATAGGCAATGAGTTCAGGAACAGCCTGGACAGAGCAAGACTCTGTCTCAAAACAAAACATTTATTTCCGCAATAAGATATGTCAAAAATTCAGCCATAAGCTTTGAAATCAACTCCACATGAGTTCTAACACTAGTCTGAAAAACAGGGTAGCATTATGGAATGAATGTGTCCCTTCCCAAGACAACTCCTATGATAAGGCTGACGTGAATTCACTGCTGTTTTAATATTTTTTAAAATGTTAATAGTTGAGAAGTCTTACAAATACTAAACTATTAAAATATGAGAGTATCATGCATTTCCATAATTACAACAATGTTCCCTTTATGTCTGTGTTTCAACACTTTGAAATTTCTGCAGAAAACTTAGTATTTTTCAGGGAGAAAAAATATAATTAAGAAAATAATAGCTGAACATTTACTGTCCTTGGTTTTAATTTAATTTTCTCCTGAATGCTATTTTCATAAAATACTGATGCTTTTACGTCTTAGAAACTTCCAATCTGATTGATCACAGGGAAAAAGAGATGAAAGAAAGGAATTTTCTCTTTAAAGTACCTTATATTAAGAACTCTGGAAGGAAAGGCCCACCACCTTGTACTGCTTGCACTATAGTCCGGTTTGTTTCCAAACCTTCAACTCCAGTTACCAGCACATTACCACTGATTACACAAAACAGAATTTTCTTACCATGTTGATTGTTTTCAAGGCTTCAAAAAGCAAAACTATAATGTGAGGCCAACGAGGAAAGACATCATCTCTACAAAGGATGAGAAGTCAGGGGCTTTTTAAAATTAGGTCTCAAACATGCCTATCAGTCAATATTAGTTTGTAAAACCAGACTGTCTCCAGATTAGAGACTGTGCTAGCCACTGTGAGCCTCAGGAACAATGGCTGGAGGGCTTGGAGTATTCTGCATAGATCATTTTTTTGTATTATATATGTATATTACACACACATTGTTTTTTTCTTTTGAGACAGGCTCTCACTCTGTAGTCCGGGCTGACCCTAAACTCACCAGGTAGCCCAAGCTGGCCTCGAACTCATGGCAATCCTCCTGCCTCAGCCTCCCAAGTGATATGATTAAAAGAGGTGTGCCACCACACTCAGGTAGTATGTGGCGCCAGGAGATCAAACCCTGGGCCTTGCGCTGCCCAGGCAAGCGTTCTAGTCATGGAGCTATGCCCTTAGCCCCTAGTCATTTATTTATTTTTAACGCCCAGCCAGACTGTGGCTACATTTAAACATTTATACAGCTATGGCTGGATATAGGCAGTGCCAAGGAAGAAATAAGCAAAACCCTTTAGAGTTCTGTATCTCAACCTGGAAGAATGGCTCAGCGGTTAAGGCCCTTGACTAGGAATCGCTTAAATAAGCGGTAAGCACCCCTGTTCGATTCCCCAGCACCACATCAAGCCGGGCGTGGTGGTTTACGCAGCGTTCGGGAGACTGGGACAGGAGCACTGCCCTCGAAGGCCAGCCTGAGCTCCATGGTGAGTTCAGGACCAGCCTCTGGACTACAGAGCGACAACCCTATCCCAAAAAAGGGGGGGAGTGTCCCAACCTCTACTATCGGACTTTTCCGGTCCTCTTCAGTAGTCCATGTCTACATAGTGGGAACATCGAAGGGCCCCGGGCCTTCCCGAACCTTTTCCCTCACTCAAGACCCCCCAAATGACACCGCAAACCACATCCTTCTGGAAACCTAAGTTCACAAGCTTTAAGGGACAATGGCGCTCAATGTAAGGTTCAGAAAGATGGAGACAATCGTACGATATGGAGGCAAGGGAGGTGGGGGAAAGGAGATGTGCCCCGTGTGGGACAGCAGAATGCGGAGGTCAAGGCCAGCACCCCTCAGAAGCCTGAGAAGGGCCGGATCGTTCAGAACCCGTCCAGGCAGGCCTGCCACGGCCATCGGAGAAGCCGCGGGCTCAGCTGGAAATCTAGGGCGTCGGCGTAGGGCGCGCTAGCACCCCGCTCCCCCGGAGGGGAATGAGGCCGTAGGAGCCCTCCCCCAAACTAGGCTGTTCCTGCCCTTGAAAAACCAAGCCCGTCGGAACCAGCCAAACAGGAGGGCGGACAGCTGGGGGCAGGCGCCCCGCGCCGTTCGCGGCACTTGGGCCCCGCAGCAATGGCGGGGCAGGCCCGGCAGCCTCGGCCGCAGAGGGGCGAGCGGCAGCGCCGGGGTCCCGCGGCTCCGGCGGGGGCGCTGCGGCCGGGCGCGGTCGCCTGGGGCCTGGCGGCCGAGAGCGCGGCCGGCGAGGCAGAGGCGGCCTAGGCCTCCGGGGCTCGGACACACCCACCGCCGGGCCCCGCTTACCTGCTCCTCCTCCGGGGTCAGCTCCGGCGCCATGTCGGGCCGGGGCGCGGTCGCGGGCTCCATCCCGCCGCCCGGGAACGGAGCCGCCGGGAGCCTTCCGCGTCCGCGCCTCAGCAGCGCGGGGCCGGCTCGCGCATGGTGGGCCGGCGGGGCCGGCGCCCGCGGCCAACGCCGCCGCTGCCCCCTTAAAAAAAACAATCTCGAGACCGTCGTCCGCGTCCGAGAGGAAATCCTCTTCTATTTTCTCCCCTCTGCCCTCGCCTTCCCCTCCCCTCCTGCGGGGAAGTGCGGCGCGGAGCTACCGGCCGCTCGCGACGCGAAAAGGAAGCGTGGAATCCTCCCCTCGGCGAGGCCGGCGCGCGAGGCCGCGGAGGAAACTCCCCGAAGGCGCCGGCTGCCCGGCGCGCCCGCTCCCCGCGCGTGACGGCGTCCGGGGAAGGGCCCCGCGCCCTGCGACCCGCGCCCCGCGCCGCGCCTCCGGGCCGGGTTCCTCAAAAGCCGCGGCGGCGCGAGGGAGGGGCCGGG
This sequence comes from Ctenodactylus gundi, assembly GCA_004027205.1. NCBI lineage: Eukaryota > Metazoa > Chordata > Mammalia > Rodentia > Ctenodactylidae > Ctenodactylus > Ctenodactylus gundi. Next base: position 15,851 of record PVKB01006056.1, on the reverse strand, counting down.
GGCGGGAGCGAGGGAGAGGCGCCCCCCTCCCGGCCGGCGGCCCGCGCGGCCGCCCGAGCCCCCCGCGGCTCCATTGAGAAACTGAGCGTCTCATTCACGCGCAGGCCGCGAGCGGGGCCGGCGGAGCGCGGACGCCGCCCGGGAGGGGGAGACAGAGAGGAGCCGCGCGGCGGCGGGGGAGGGGCAGCGGAAGGCGGCTCGGCTGCGGGGCGGAGGAGGGGAAAGGGCCGAACGCTGAAGGTCCAGCTCGGTGGCCGGGGAAGGAGCGTTCGGTCGGTTGATCATACCGAAGGCATCGCTCCGGAGTTTGATTTGCTGCTGCCACCTACGCCCGAGGAGCCCACAGTCCTCATCTCTCTCCCGCCCCTTGGAGAGTGACAGGCCCAGGCAGAGGCTGCCGGCCGGGCCGGGATGCTCAAAAGATAGGACAGAGGCAGCTTATTGGGGCCCCATCACGCGCGCGCTTTCCCTCGTTGGGTAGCTAATTTTAATCACACACACAAATGCCACCCAGTTTCGAACCTTTTTCTGGAATCATGCAACTTTGCAGGCCCTTGATTTTCACGAGGGCGAACGCAGCCAAGAGACTGGCTTCCCAGGGCCCAGGAAGGACACTGAGGATACAGTGCCGGAGACTGAGCGAGGCCAAGTACCACAGCTAGGTCTTAAGACAACCAAAGGAGTGCTGTGGATTCTCATGGGTCCTTACGTTTTCTTCCCTTCTCTTATACTTTAACATCTATTTTTATTTTTTCTTTTTTGAGGAGGTTGCTGGGCCATGAACACAAGACTGCGATCCCAGTAGTCTGGGAGGCTGAGGCAGGAGGATCACCAGTTCCAGCCCAGCCTGGACTATTTAGAGGCTGGGTGAGACTCTGTCTCAAATGAACAATAAAAGTGGGCTGGGATAATAGCTCAGTGAGAAGTCCCTGGGTTCAATCCCCAGGACCATTAAAAAAAGAATCTCTGTTCACTTGTAAACATGCTCATACATATTGAAGCTTTGGAGGAATACACAAGAAAGGAACAGTGGTCTTATTTGGGAGCGGAAACTGGTAGTCTAGGAAACAGAAGTGAAGGGTAGCGAGGAGAGGAGAGGGACAACTGTAATTCCAACACTTGGGAGACTCAGGCTGGAGGACTGAGTTTGAGAACAGCCTAGGCTATATACTGGGTTCAAGGCCAGCTGGAATACATAGAGACCTTATTTCTTTTTTTTCTTTTTCTTTCTTTCTTTCTTTTTTTTTTTTTTTTTTTTTTTTTTTTTTTTTTTTTTTTTTTTTTTTTTTTTTTTTGGCTCACTCTGCAGCCCAGGCTGGTCCTGAACTCCCTATGGAGCCTAGGCTGGCCTTGGACTCAGGACAATCCTCCAGCCTCAGCCTCCCTAGTGCTAGAATTACAGGCATGCACCATCATGCCTGGCTTACATGGTGCTGGGGAATCGAACTCAGGCACTTAGCATTTGATTTAGCACTTGCTTTAAGCACTAAGCCATTCTTCCAGCCCTATGAGACCCTATTTCCAAAAAAAGGGAGATTTTTTTCCTACATGGACTTTTGCACATTTTACTTAATTTTAATTATATACAGACTAAAAGTAGAAATATAAGTATACAGCTTGGTGAATTTTCATTGACTGAACACACCCATGTAACCAAAAAAATCGAGAAATAGAATGTTTGGAACTTGCTGAAGTCAATGTTATGCCCATTCTAGGCAAGCACTCTAACCACTGAGCAGTTTCCCTGGTTCCCATCTTGGCAATTTTTTTTTTTTTTTTGAGACAGTGTCTCTGTACTCCAGGCTGGTCCTGAACTCACTATGGACCCCAGGCTGACCTTGGATTCACGGCAACCCTCCTGCCTCAGCCTCCCAAGTGCTGGGATTACAGGCCTGAGCCACTATGCCCAGTTTATGTGGTGCTGGGGAATCAAACTCAGGTACTTAGCGCTTGATTTAGCGCTTGCTAGGCAAGCATTTTAACTGCGGAGCCATTGCTCCAGCCCCCCAATCTTGGCTCTTATAGCATAGTTTTGTGTATGTTTACTTAAATTTTCCATGTGGATGTATACCTTTTTTTTTTTTTTTTTTGAGACAAGGTCTCACTGTATGGCTGGCTTCAAAGTCATAGCAATCCTCCTGCACCAGCCTCCCAAGTGCTGGGATTACAAGTGTGCGCCACCACATATAGCTCACATGGTGCTAGGGAATTGAACCCAGGACCTTGCTCTTGCTAGGACTCTTGTGATATTCCTCCAAGCCTCATTGTATACCCTTTTTAAAAATGTTTAAATAGTAACTTAAATATACTTTTTCTTCCTAAGCAAGCAAATGGCTCTAGAATTAAGATTGAATTTAAAAATGATGGCTTGCTGGGCATGGTGACACATGCCCGTAACCCCAGAATGTAGAAGCCTGAGGCAGGAGGTGCACAAGTTTGTGCTCAGCCTGGGCCATTCAGTGATTTAGCAAGATCTTGTCTCAAAATGAAAAATAAAAATGGGTTGGGATATAAATCAGTGTGAAAGACCCTGACTCAATTACAGTATCACAAAAGGAGTTAATTAATAAAATAAAATGCAAATGATGGGGCCTGAGCAGAACAAACCACTGGTTGGATACAGGGGACAATGAAGTCAGTCAGCCTACTACTATCAGTATTATATTACACTTCTACTCAGAGATCATTAGGACACCAGAGATCAGGGAGCCACACAACTCATAAATTGGTATTGAGCTAGGCCTTAATCAGACCCAAATATTTTAACTCCCAGTCCAGTGACTGGGTAACACAAATTAGTAAAGGAAGAGGTTAAACCAAATTAGCTAGGAAAACTCAGCAGTGTTTTCATAAAGCACAGCTGGGTGTGTGGGCGCTTCTGCTTCAGGGGAGAGTTCTTTGTTGCCGTTAGAGTGGGAGGCTGTAAAGCCCATGGGAGACAGACTCTTAGTCCAAGAGAGGTTTACTGACAGCCAATACTGACCTCTAACAGAGGTGTGCAGCCCCACCGACTGGGAGGCTGGTACAGAAGTTGTTAGTCATTGACTGTGTACGTGACAGGAGCAAAGGTAACAGGAAGTGAGAGGAACTGCTTAAGCTCTGGAAATGGCCATGCTTACCTATCACTTTTTTTTGAGATAGGGTCTTGTTCTATAGTCCAGTCTGGTCTTGAATTCACTATGTAGCCCAAGTGGGACTCAAACTCCTGGCAATCCACCTGCCTCAGGCTCCTGAGTGCTGGGATTATAGGTGTGCGACACCACGCCAGCTTTTATGTGGTGATGGCGTACTTAGCATTTGGTAAGCTAACACTTTAACCACTGAGCTACTTTTCCAGTCCCATCTGAGATGGTTAAGTGTTAGAACCAAATCCATATGTCCCTTCTGGGCTTGCCCTTGTTCTCCACCTCTTCATTACCGGGAACTCAACCCAGGGCCTTTCCACTAAGCTATAACCCCAGCCCTCTTTTTATTTTGAGAAAGTTCTCGCTGAGTTGCCAAGATGCTCAGGCTGGGCTTGAACCTGTAATGTCTTGCCAGGTTGCCAGGGTTACAGGCATGTGCCACCACACCCAGCTTCCTACCTTTAACTGTCCTTTAACTGTATGTTTGAATCAACAACAAATTGAAATATGGTACTGCCATCCTCCTCAGTCAGATTCTACAGGCTACAGAAAGGTTCATGACATCAAAAGGTTGGAAGCAACATAATGAACCACCAACAGGAAACTTAGTAAATCAACTACATACATACCCAGGAGTAAGTTAACATTTAATGTGTCCTTAGGACAAACACAGTAGCATATGCCTATAACAAAAGCACTAAAGAGACTGAGGTAGGAGGATCCTGGGTTCAAGGCAGCCTATGCTACATAGTTAAGTTCAAGGCCAGCCTGGACTACACATCAAGATCCTGTTTCAAGAGACTCTCAAAGGAGCTAAGGGCCTAGCATGCACAAGGCCCTGGCTTCAATTCCTCAATGCCACATAAAAATTACCTGTGTGTGGTGGTACATACCTGTAATCCCAGCACTCAGGAGGTTGAAGCAAGAGGATTGCTATAAATTCAAGACCAACCTGAGCTAAATAGTGAGTTCAGTACCAGCCTGGACTACAAAACAAGACCTTGTCTAAAAACCATAAAATAAAATCTAAAGATAAATAAAAATTAAAAGTTAATCATCCCAGCACTCGGGAGACTGAGGCAGGAGAACTGCCATGAGCTCGAGGACAGCCTGGACTCTGTAGTGCGTTCAGGACCAGCCTGGACTACAGAGCAAGACACTGTCTCAAAAAAAAAAAAAATTAAAAGAGCTGAGGCTATAGTTCTGTGGAAGAGTACATGTGGAGTATGCACGAGGTCCAAGGTTCAATCCACTCCTCCCAAAAGGGAATAAATACTGTATGTGTCTAATACAATTTGCCAAGACATTGGTCTAAATAACTTATTCATGTAATCTCACCCTAATAGTATAAATTAGGTGACATTATAATCCTGTTATTTTAAAAAATATGCTACATAGAACAATATGTATTGATATAGCCCCTATGCAATTTTGAATGCCTGGCTGCATGGCCTGAGGGAAGGGCAGCGGCTGAGTGACTGTAGGTGATGGACAAAAAATACTTATTTTTTTTCCTAAGGCAAGGTCTTGCTGTTCTGTAGTCCGGGCTGGTTCTGAGCTCACCATGTATCCCAGACTGGCCTAGACTTGAACTCATGGCAATTCTACCACCTCAGCCTCCTGAGTGCTAGGACTGTAGGCATGCACCACCACGCCTAGCTTATGTGGTGCTGGAGAATCTAAATCAGGTACTCAGCACTTGCAAGGCAAGCACTTTAACTGCTGAGCTATTCCTCTAGGCCCCACACTTTTTATTAAATTAATAAGAACTGGTATTTTTT
>PVKB01006056.1:0-10845 GCA_004027205.1 Ctenodactylus gundi | reverse complement strand
TCCTCAGCACCACGTGAGCCAGGAATGGCGGCATATGCCTATCATTCCAGTACCCAGGAAGCTGAGGCAGGAGGGCTGCTGTGACTTTGAAGCCAGCCTGGGCTATACAGTGAGCTCAGGACTAGCATGGACTACAGAGCAAGACTCGGTCTGGTGGTGGGGGCGAGGGAGACGACGACGACGAGGCATACGACTTAAAAACATAAATCAAATCAGAAGCCTTCGTCTGTTTATGGTCATGGTTGATGCAAGAGTCTGGCAGAGAGCAGCTACTCATGACAGGGCAAGAGGAAGGAGTTGGGCTTGGGGAGAAGCTGAGCAGGAGAATATCCTTCTAGGCCCCACCTTCAGTGTCCACTACATCTTCAGGCATGTGCCTCTCCTAGCCAGGCTCCACCTCCTAACAGCATGTGAAATTCATCATCCTCGACATCCACATCATCCATGACGTGAGGTTTTTGAGGGACACTCCAGATCCAAACCACAATACAAGTTCTCACTAGGTTGCTAAATTGTCCAGGCTGGGCTCAAACTTGTGATCCTTCTGCTCCATGCTCCTACAGTGCTAGGATTGCAGGCCTGTGCTCTCAGTCCTGGCCTAACGTGAACTGAGATTTGACAGTGAAAAATAAAGAATTTTAGGGAAAGTGTATTATGGTTTCTATTTTTGACTTTTGCTCTTTGTTTTTAAAAAGTTTTGCCAGTCAAACTGGGTGTGGTGGTACATTCCTGTAATTCCAGCATTTGGGAGGCTGAGGCAGGAGGATTGCTGCAAGTTCCAGGCCAGCCTGGGCTACACAGTGAGTTTAGGACTGGTGTGGACTATACAGCAAGATCCTGTCTCAAAAACAAAAACAAAATAAAACACTTTAGCCAATCAGTGGCATAGGCCTATAATTCCAGCACTCTGAGAGGCTGAAGCAGCAGGGTTACAAATTTAATCCTGACCTGGGCAATTTAGCAACTTAGTGAGACCCCCTTCTCAAAATTAAAAATAAAAATGAGCTGAGGATGTAGCTTAGTGGAAGTTCCTGGGCTCAATCACCAGTACCAATAAATAAATAAAATAAATAAGAAAGAAAAAAAGAATATCTTTAGCCAGACATGGTGGTGCAGGTCTGTTATACCAGCACTCAGGAAGAATGAAGCAGGAAGATCACAAGCTCAAACCCAGGCTGAACACCTTAGCAATTCCGTGACACACTGTCTCAAAACAAAAACAAAACAAAACAAAAAAAGGATTACAAATGTGGCTCAATGTGAAGGCCCTGGGTTCAATTCCCACTGTCAAAAAATAATTTTTTTTTCTCTGAGTGTGTGTATGTTAAGTACTAGGGACTGAACTAGGCTCACACATGCTAAGAAAGGGCTCTACCACTGAACTATATTACCAAGCCCTTTTTATTTTATTTATTTTTTTGAGACAGGGCCTCTCACTCTGTATTCCAGGCTGGCCTTGAACTCACCACAATCCTTCTGAGTCAGCCTCCCAGGTGCTAGGATTATAGGCTTGTGCTTTTATGCGGTGCTGAGGAATCAAACTCTGGACTTTGTACTTACTAGGCAAGTACTTTAACCTCTGTGCTATTCCTCCAGCCCCCTTTCTATTATTTTGACACAGGGTCTCACTAAGTCGCCCAGGCTGGCCTCAAACTTGTGATCCTCCTGTCTCATCCCTCCAAGTAACTAGGATTACAGGTATGTGCCACCATAGCCTGGCTGGTTTTCGGGAGGGTTTGTGGAGATTTTGTGGCTTAGGTCTTGTTTTTGTTTGTTTGTTTGTTTTTGAACAGGGTATTGCTCTGTAGTCCAGCCTGGCCTTTATGGCAATGCTCCTGTCTCGGCCTCCTGAGTGCTGGTGTTATAGGCATGCACCACCACGCCCAGTTTATATGGCACTAGGGAATGGAACCTAGGGCCTTGTGCTTGCTAGGCAGGTGCTCTAACTGCTTTGCTATTCCTCCAGCCCCATGGTGCACTTGTTTCTTTGTTCACTGCCTAGTGTTGAGCTGTCCTACTAGACTGTAAGCTCCAACTGGCCTCTGAACCTAGTGCCCAAGGCCAGTACCATAGGTAAGTATCTTAGTTACTTTCTTGTTGTTGTGACTCAATACTCAACATACACAAATTAGGGGAGGAAAGATTTATTTTAGCTTACAGTTTCAGAAAGTTATATTCCAGGGCTGGAGAAATAGCGGTTAAAGTACTTGCCTAGCAAATGCTAAGTACCTGAGTTCGATTCCCCAGCATAACATAAGACATGCATGGTGGTGCATGCCTGTAATCCTAGGGAAGCTGAGGCAGGAGGACTGTTGTGAGTTTAAGGCTTGTTTAGGCTATATAGTGAGCTCAAGAACCAGCCTGGACTGTACAGTGAGACCCTGTCTCAAAAAAAAAAGGAAGGGAGGGAGGATGGAAGGAAGACAGAAAGAAAGAAAGGAAAAGAAAAGAAAAAGAAAAGAAAAGAAAAGAAAGAAAGAAAGAAAGAAAGAAAGAAAGAAAGAAAAGACACAGTTCATTTATGGGTGGGTGGCTGGAAAACAGCGGAATCTCATGGTACAGCCACAGGTAGAGACACAGCTGGAGCACTGGACAGAGACACTCACTGCAGTATGGCAGGGCAATGCCAAATCTGGGAGGGAGGAACCAGCACACACCCCTACAGGTCAAGCCCCAAGCATCCAGCCAGGCCCCACCTCCTGAGAGTGCCCAGTATGTATCCAGATACATGAGGCTTTTGGGGAACACTCCAGATCCAAACCACAACAGTAAGCAAGTTCTTAATAACTATGTGGAATGGCTAAGAAAGAGGCCCAATATCATTCTGAAACCTCTATCTTACCACTTTTCTATCACCTTTTGTATCTTTGTTCAAGCCTAAGAAGATGGGTACTTTTGGTCTTTCCTTCCCCATCTTGGAGCCCATGGAGGCTGCTTGAGAACAGGACTTCTAAAAGGCAAGGATGTCTAGGAGGCTGGGGTGCGAGGCTATTTTTGCTATATAACACTATCTGGTATTGTGGCTTGGATCTGGAATGTTCCCCAAAAGCCTCACGTATTTGGATGTTATGGATTATCTATGGAACCATGTGCTGCTGGGAGATTGGGGCCTGGTCTGGAGGGGGGATTATGGGTGTGTGCCAGATTATATATTATAGGCATAAAAAGTACATTACAATTGTGGGGCTAGAGGAACAGCTCAGCAGTTAAAGCATTTGCCTAGCAAGTGCTAATTCAAGCACTAAGTACTGAAGTTCGATTCCCCAGCACAACATAAACTGGGCGTGGTGGTACATGTCTGTAATCCAAGCACTTGGGAGGCTGAGGTATGAGAATTGCCCTGAGTCTGGGGCCAGCCTGGGCTCCATAGTGAGTTCAGAACCAGCCTGGGCTACAGAGCGAGACCCTGTCTCAAAAAAAAAAGCAAGATTACAGTTCTGTGGTGGATTATACATTATAGGCATGTGGTAGATTAGGATCTTAAACCTGGAAGGGGCGGAACGCTGAGGCTGGACCCAGAAGGGGCAGGTCACTGGGGCAGGGCCTGGAAGGATAAATGAAACTGCCTCCCTTCTTCTGGGATTTGGCTTCCGTTTGCAATGCCATGAGGAGCTGCATCCACCTCCACCATGTGCTTCCACTGTTGCTGGCTCCCCAGGAATGGACAGTGACCTTCTAAAATTGTGAGCTAAAACAAAATTTTCCACCCCTAATTTGTGTATGTTGGGTATTTCGTTACAGCAACAAAAAGTAACTAAGACACCTGGCATCCAAAAAAAAAAAAAAAAAAAAAAAATTTCTGGGCCAAAGGAATAACAAGGTGCTGAGTTGATTCCCCCAGCACCATATAAACTGGGCATGGTGTCACACACCTGTAATCTCAGCACTCAGGAGGCTGAGGCAGGATTGCCTTAAATGCAAGGTTAGCCTGGGCTACACAGTGAATTCAAGGCCAGCCTGGGCTACAGAGCGAGACTGTCTCAAAAATTGAAATAAAATAATCCTGTCATTTTTTTCTAAAAGACAAGACACTAAGCAAAAAAGGTCATAATATTCAGGGTAAAATATTTTTTGTTTTTCTTGATTGTAGACCAAATTTATAAGTCACTAGGGTAGCTGAAGGTGAGTTCTATAAGGTAAGTGAAAATTTTTATCCCAAATAGATTACATTCCTCCTATTACCCAACATTCTAGAGAGCATTCTTTACCTACAGCTTACTGCTGTTACTGCTCCCATTTTTTTTTTTTTTTTTTTTTTTGAGACAGGGCCTTGTTCTGTACTCACTATGCCCACTATGAAGCCCAGGCTAGCCTTGGACTCATGGCAAACCTCCTGCCTCAGCTTCCCAGTGCTGGGATTATAGGCGAGAGGCACCATGCCGAGTTTAAATGGTGCTGTGGAATTGAGCTCAAGGCTTTGTACTTGCTAGGTAAGCACTTTAACCACTGAGCTATTCCTCACAGTGGTTAGAGCTCTTGTCTATCAAGTGCAAGACACTTATTTTCTAGTGCTAGAGATTAAACCCAAAGACATCCCCAGCCTTTATTTATTTTTGTCTTTTTGGGGACAGGGTCTCACTCTACAGTCCAGGCTGGGATTACAGGTGTGCACCACTGCACCCATCTTATGTGGTGCTGGGGAATCAATCTCAGGGCCTTAAGCTTGCTAGGCAAGGACTTTAACAGCTGAAATATTCCTCTAGGCCCTGTTTAAGACAGGATCTCACTCTGTAGCCCAGACTGGTCCTGAACTCACTATCTAGCCTGAGCTAGCTTAGAACTCATGGTAATACTCCTGCCTCAGCCTCCCAAGTGCTGATATTATAGGCATGTGTCACCACAAGATAAAACCTGTGGACTTGTGCTTCCTTGCAGAGCATTCTAATCACTAAACTATGTCCTTATCCCCACACCCCCGTTTTTAAATTTTGATTATAAATTGCCCACTGAATTACACAAGCAGAACTCAATTTTTCTTGTTTTTTTTTGAGACCGGGTCTCACTCTGTAGCCTAGACTGGTCCTGAACTCACTATGGACCCCAGGCTGGCCTTGGATTCACGGCAACCCTCCTGCCTCAGCCTCCCAAGTACTGGGATTACAGGCATGCGCCACCACACTCAAGTTTTTGTTTTGTTCTTTTTGAGACAGGGTCTGGTTCTGCAGTCCAGGCTGGTCCTACATTAAGTAGCCCAGGCTGACTTCAAACTAATGTCAGTCCTGCCTCAGCCTTCTGTGTACTGGGATTACAGGCATGTGCCACTATACCTGGTTTATGTGGTATTGGAGAATCAAACTCAGGGCTGTGCACAAGCACTCCAACTGCTGTACTATTCCTCCAGCCCCAAAGACATTTTGTTGTTTGCTGAAACAGGGTCTCACTTTGTAGTTCAGCCTGGTCCTGATTTCACTATGTAGCCCACACTGGCCTTAAACTCTTGGCAATCCTTCTGCCTCAGTCTCTTTGAGAGTTGGGATTATGGGTGTGTGCCACTATACATGGCTTATGTGGTGCTGGGGAATTGAACTCAGAGCCTCACACATGCTAGGCAAGCAGTCTAACCACTGACCTACAGCCACATCCCTCACCAAGATGGGGAATTGAGGATGAGGGGCATAGCTCAGCGGTTAGAGTGCTTGCCTTGTATGCACAAGGTCCTGGGGTTTGATTCCTCAGCACCAGATAAAAATTAGCCCAGTGTGGTGATACACATCTAACATCCCAGCACTTAGGTGACTAAGGCAGGATGACTGCCAATGAGTTTGAAGCCAGCCCAAATTACAGAATGAAAATATGTCTGCACAAAAATAAACAAAAAAAGTTACATTGCCCAGGCAGGTCTCAAATTTGCAATCCTCCTGCTGCAGCTTCTAGAGTGCTGGAATTATAGATGTCTATCAGTGGGTCTAGCTCCTAGCCCTCTTTTAATTTTCAGACATGGTCTTACTAAATAAGTTGCCCGGGCTGGTCTCAAACTTGCAATCCTTATGCCTCAGACTTTTAAGTGTTGGGATTACAGGTGTGCACCGCCACTTCCAGCTCATGTGGTACTGAGGAAACAAACTCAAGGCCTGTGCTTACTAGGCAAGTGCTTTAAATACTGAGCTATGCCTCCAGCCCCATCCATCTCTTTCTGGAGGTCTTTCGAGAGAACCATCTGCAGGCTTGATTAGTTCTGAGCAGAGCCTGGCCACACTGCTAATGACACTAGTACACACAGCCACTATACTGATAGAGTTGGCTGCTGAAAACCGAGAGTAGAACACGTGGAATATCATCAAGTAGAGACTAAGGCTGCCTAAGCATGCTTCTGGCAGAAGGAACACAATGTTCCTATTGCAAAATTGACCTAAATTCAGGAAGGAGTTTATTGATGTAGGCAAATGCTCGAAACTTCAGCCAGCAGGATCATCACTGGGTGAGGGTGGAAGGGGGGGCGAGTTTCTTCCTTCTCCGATTTTACCGAGTCAGCTTGAGCAGCTCTCAGAGCCTGACACTGAGACTAGTTCCACTGGATGTGCTGAATTTATATAATCAGGCTCTGCTTAACCTCTTCTTTTGCCTAGATTTGCTCTTAGAACCAATCAATTCAAAGGGACCACTACACATCAGACAAGATCTGACCTGCAGCCCTCTGAGCTTTTGTCCATGGGACACTATTACCACTGATGAATGGTTTGGTGGCTCACATCTGTAATCCCAGTACTTGGGAGGCTGCGGCAGAAGGTCTGCTTTAAGTGCTAGTCTAGCCTGGTCTATGTAGTGAGTTCAGGACCAGCCTGAACTACAGATCAAGCTGGTCTCAAAAAAAAAAAAAAAAAAAAAAGGAGTCCCAGAAACGTGGACAGCCAGGTGGGCGCAGATTGAGGCCACTGGCCACAGGAACTGGCTGTGCACATATCAGAAACAAACTGGTTGCTTTTTTTTTTTTGACACTGTCTTCCATTTGCATAGTTGCCAAATAGCTGTAGTCTGAAGAGATCTTGCCCCAGAGCTGTTCCTTAGCTCCCTTTCACCCATGACATAAAATCCGAGGCCTCCTTTCCTCCCCAGGCTCCTCTCCCAAACGCTCCGATTCTACTTTATGCTGAGGCCATGCTGAACCTACATTAGTTTCCAGTGCAAATCCTTCCCTGCTCTGGAAGGGTGCAGCTGCTACTGGTACTTGTCTGTGCCAGGAACCCCTCCCCACCTGGTCTGCAGACTACACCATGTCCCTCCCCAGCACCTCAGCTCACTTCTCTGCTTCACTGTTAGTCTCCCCTGCTCTTCTTGTGTCCCCTGTGCTCTACTCACCTTTCTGCACTGAAGCAATCATTTCACCAGCTCACACTCTACCTACGGTGAGTTTATTTTCTCACTGGATGGTGCAGTCCTCAAGGTCAGGGACTATAAGAACTGTCCTCTAAAACCTACTCTCCATTCCAGGGGGCTTAGCATAGGAGCTCAGTCATTTTAAGGAAGGGTCTTACTAAATCACTAAATTAAGCAGGCTCTGCTGGAACTTGTGATCTTCCTGCCTCACCCTCTAGCGTGCTGGAATTACAGGCCTGAGCCTCAGGCCCAACTCCCCATTAGCATTTTATCTCTGCTAAGTGTCTAAACCAAAGAAAGTCACACTTGTCTTCTCAGAAGAGGGAATGTATTCAAATACCAAGAACTACAGTTCCTGGTAAGACCTTTCAGAAAATGATTGTTCCACAGCAGCAACTGGAAACTCAGCAGACTATCTGAGTGCTAAAAATGGCTACATGGGCCAATACTTTAAAAACTCACAGTGTATGTAGCCTGGGGCTTGGAGGCAGGCAGAGGTTTTCTGAAGCTGTTTGAAGCTTAAGAATAACAAGCAATGTCTTTCTTAAGAATAACATATATTTAAATTGTGGGTCTGGGATACACTCATCACGGTAGGAGCTCTTCAAATCAATCTGAATTTCACCCCAGAACTCTGACGACTTCGCCCATCTGTCTGAGCCAGTGTTCTGTCTGAGCCAGTGTTTTCGATAGGAGGTAAGCTGCTTCTTGCTGGACTGGCTTTGGGAAGTCTACTTTGAAGGGAAATCGCCAGTTGTTGCTGTTCTCCTCCCCAGTCTTCCTTCTGGGGCTCATCCTGTGACTCCTAAGGGGGCCGTTCTCTAGTTCTCCATGAGGCTTCCGGGCTGCTCTGGGGCACGGGGAGGACTCTTTGGCATGGGAGTGGACAGGTGTTCTAGCTCATAGTGCCCATTCTCAGATGCCTTGTTTGTGTGTTTCGCCTGCATGTCCATCTTCTGGCTTCTCTTGTGCTCAATAATCTGCTGCAGCTGGTGCCCAGCATATTCTGGCTTGGTGGTCAGTGGGCCAACTGGCACCGCCACACCAAGCACATCTGATACCATATAAGGGCGCAGCCAGCCCACTAAGGGAGTGCTTCCAGGGCTATAGTGGGTCTGCTTGTGGTAGAAGAGAAGTCCATCTACCTACAAGAGGGGAAACTGGGGTCACAATGACTGCTGTAGTCACACGTAAGAGAGAACCTATACACAGAGAAGGAGCTCTTAGGGCCCAACTCCTTCTCCTGGGTCACTCCAAAGCAAACAGAGTCCTTGCTTCTCACATGTGCAATTTCTGTAAATGAAGAAATGGCCTGGAAGACTAAATTTTAGTAAAAACAAAAATAATAATACTTCCCTGCTTAGAGAGTGCTTTCTTACCCACTGCTTTACCCTTTTCCCCCAGGAGGTGGTTTGAGAGGGTGGCCGCTCAGGCTCAGAGAACTCAGGGTAGGGAGATGCTCCCTAAAAACATACAATGAGTAAGACATGGGAATCAACTGGAGCCCAGGTCTTCTGCTCCCCGTATTTCAACCATTTTCCATCACCCACAAGTCTACAGCAGAGACTGGGATTCTTACATAGAAGGAAAAGCAAGGGAAGTGGACAGGTCCCTGTGAGGTGCCCAGCTGCCAAGCTCAGGGACACTGTCCAAGAACCCTGCTTCCCAGCTACTGCTGGCTGCCTAAACCTCCCCCTATGTTGTTTGCGAGCCATATTCTGGGAAATTCAGTTTTTCTCAACGGGAAGACCTCCTACAGTCCTACATTTTCTTTCCTGTGATTCAGTGACTCATCACCAAAGAGCATTTATTGCCACTGGGGTATAAAGGTTATGAATAAAGACAGTGTTCTTACCACTTTCTTAATTGACTCTCAGAAATGAAAGTAGCTCAGACTTTGCCATTTCCTCATCTATGAAGCTGTGTTCCTTTATAAAATCATATCTAGTTCAAGCAAACTTGTGAGTGACTAGGCAGAAATTGTTTATTATTTTAAGGCAGGGTCTCACTTTGCAGTTCAGGCTGGTCTTGAACTCACTCTATAGCTCAGGCTGGCAGGGAACTCACAGCAATCCTCCTGCCTCAGCCTCCTGAGGGCTGAGATTTACAAGTGTGCACCACTACCCCCAGCTTATGTGGTGCTGGGGAATGGAACTTAAGGCCACTGTGCTATTCCTTAAGCCCACAGGCAAAATTTTAAAGGGTATACTGGGGAAAGGACATTTTATCTATTAAGCTCAAAGGAAGTAATGGCAGGTTCTGAGGATGACAAAAGACTGCCTACGACTGAGGAGCTTCTGGGGACAGCAGACTGTCAGTGCTAAAACCAGGCAAGTTCTTAGCAAAGCAGGCTAGGATGACTGCCCTACTTCCACGGCAATGCTTAGTAGGCACTGCCACCCCAGAGATTATTTGGGCTTTGGCCAGGAGGGGATTAATTAGGGGTTCAAACATGTGGGATGATTCATTGACAGATACCGCTATACTACGTCCAAACTAGCCAGGGCAGTCACAAAGGAGTCTGTTCCCATGCTTGCAGGAGGAAGGCAAACTAGAAGGACCTATGAATGGAGATCCTTGCTCCTCTCCAGGGCTCAGATTCTCAGTAAGAGCTGGATGAGCTCTGCTTTAAGGGTCCTTTCAGCTCTGGCATTCTGAATTAACCAGCAGGCTGGGGGTAGCAAGGACATCTTTCCTCAAAACCAGCTTTCAGCTTGGTTCAGGTGCTCTGACATGGCAAAACCAGACCACGTCTCTCTATCTTGTGTAACTAGGCCTCCCTGTAAGCTAAAACTGCGTGCAAGCCACAAAGACAATCGTTTTATTACCTCAAAAGGGAAATCCATAGACAGCACCTCACACAGGCTCTCAGGGGTACAAGGGAAATTCTTTAGTCCCACAAATTTAAACTGAAATATAAATTAGAAGAGAGAGATACACGTTAGAAATGATATTGGGTCTAGCAAGTGGGAAACTCTACCAAGTTTTCCATCTCATCTTTCCCTATCCTCTCCCACGTACCTGCCCTCTGAAACCACTGGGTTCTGGGTTCTCAGTCTCAACCTTCCTTTTATACAAAGGAATCATCCATAAAACAGAGAGAATCCTCTGGGGAGCATTTTTTTTTTTTTTTTTTTTTTTTTTTTTTTTTTTTTTTTTGAGGCAGGATCTCACTGCTTTGCAGTCCAGGCTGATCCTGAACTATCTATGAGGCCCAGGCTGACCTTAAACTCACTGAAATTTCTTGCCTCAGCCTCCAGTATCACGCCTGGCTTATATGGTAGTTCCGGGGAATTGAACTCAGGGCCTTGCACTTGTTAGGTAAGTGCTCTAACTGCTTGCTATTCCTCTAGCCCTTCTGGGGAGCTTTTAAAAATTATAGATGTATGTGTGAATATGGTGGTGCTTGCCTGCAATCCCAGCACTTGGAGGCTGAAGCAGGAGGATTGCTGAATTCCAGGCCAGCCTGGGCTACATAGTGAGCTCAAGATGGGCCTGGACTTCAGAGCGAGACTCAAAAAAAAAAAAAAA